>QXMI01000092.1:0-250458 GCA_003568695.1 Protomyces arabidopsidicola
CTATGGCGGGGGCTAGAACGATGCTATTCGATGAAGCATGAATGAAGGGTATCTATCGTCATGCATGGCATTGACATGGGTGGTGGTTGCGTTGCTGCAGGCGCTTTGGTGCATGGCAGGAGTATATATTCGATGAAGGTGTGTTGGTGAGAATAGCGTGAAACGCAGTAGTTGGCCTTTGATACCCCTAGATAAAGTGCTCTGCTCGCATCCTTCTATATTCTATATGCTTTCCATTCAAATCATCCAATCCCAAAGAATGGTGGGGAGGAGATGGGGGGTCTTGTGAATGCTGAGTCATACATGGTTATCGGAAAGCATCAAGGAGACTAATTGGAAAATCTGAGAAAAGCCTATGGATAGAGGGAGGTTTGGTGAAGTGTATATAAGGAGTTTGAGAGGTGGAAAGGTGTGTATGGGATGAAAAGACCAATGTCCGAATTGGCAAAGGAGAAGAGGTGTCACTGTGAGGTTGGGTTAGGGTGTTTATAGTGGTGGTTTGAAAATTTTGAAATGGGGAAGACATGTCTTCTCCGAAAGAACCATACGTAGGGAATGCAGCGAGGTCAATGGGTGTGGCGGGCGTAAAGAGCCAAGTCGCGTCCGCTTTGTTGTTATTGGGCTCAATTTAATCTTGGCAGATTGAAGGATTAGCACAGACACCTAGGGTGGGAATCTTTAAAGTGCTTCTGTATATACAACACCCTAATGAAATGCTAATACTTGGACAGAACTGCGCTATCGCTCCGTTTATCTGTCCAATCTAGTAAACTCAACAGATTCTCGCAGACTTACTGACGAAAGCGCTCGGCAGGAGGAAGTTTGGCCAATTCAAGCGATGCTTGGAATTGTAAGAGAAGCAAGAGGGAATATGGAACCAGGTCAAGTGTTGTGCGGTGAAGGGCCAGATTTACCATCTGAATGTCTGCATTTGTCAGCTGGCAACATATAAGGCCAGCACATCAGATTCATAGTCAATCATCAAGCCACAAGTGCCCAAATCCGCCTATAGCATTACACATACCTCAAACTTCTCTTTGAAGACTCGCCATTTTGCGAAGTCTCCTGCGTACTGAATGAGGTGGATGCCAGCGAATGCCTCAACCCGGTGCTCTTTGACCCGTCCTGTTGGCTCTGCTGCGCCTGATAGCGCAAGGCTCATAACCTATTGAGTTTACTAGTCCTCTGACTGCTACCTCTGACGCCAGCGTCCTACTTATGCTGCCCAACACGCCAGCGTGTCCAAATCCTTGACAGTCACTATTTGCTGCCATGAGCTCCTCACTTCCACAAACTCCCAGACACTCTGATTGTGTGATGCGCTTTCAGTGCTCTGAGTATACGATGTTGCGGTGCAGCGGCCTGGGTTCGTCGCGGGTTTCAAGCGCGGCTGCTTGTGCGATGCGCTGCTGTTTGGCGCGCGGAGGGCAATTTGTGTGGGTGGGCCAACATAGAATTATATACAACTCATGTCTGGTGAGCTGCCTTTTAATGGTGGTGCGGCGCGAGTTTGAAACGTCATTTAGAACATCCGCAGCGAACATTAGGTGCGAAGCACGCGTTCGAATGGTGTCTTAGAAAGGAACCTGAGTGTCCCTCTGTGGTGGATTAGAACTTTCCGGTGGCTCGGCCACTCAAGATTTCCGCCAACGATAACTCTATCTAATATCTCTCTTGTTCTCTCGCACTCTTCTCTGCCTCTTCTCCACTTCTTGGCATGGCATCATAAGTACGTGTTGATTCTCAACTGTTCTGGTGTTCTACAGACTAATGCTACAAGACTCCACAGCAAGTAGCGTTGCCAAGCGTTTGCGCAAGCGTTCTCAGGACCTTACTCTACGCCAAAGAGGATTAGCAAGAACGCTGTCTTTGAGAACACACTCGACTGGGTAGACGGCGAAGAGCTCCAGTCACCACAACCAGCGCTTCAGAGTCGGATTATGTGCCACAGGCCACAGTCAAGTTCGTTGGCCGTACGGGTTATGTCTACCGAGAGATGGAGACAAGTATGGCAGCCATTACAGCTAGCACCACCACCACCAATCCCTCAGGGTGTAGGCTCCCCCGAAGCATTAAGTAGGCTTCAAACAACTCAGAGTCAGATGTGAAACTACGGAGAATGCGCCCTTACAAGTCACATCTATTCGAGCAGGTGTGGTAGCATCTGGACGGGTGAAATAGCCGTCTTATGCGAACTCCAGTCTCGCTGCTGAGGCGCCAACTACAGAGACCAACACAGTGACCAGACTGAGTCTACGTGCGCTGGCTTTGACTCTGAACGTCGCCGCCGCCGGTGTTGGCGCGTTATTCAGCCTGACAAAGTCCCAATCAAGCGCCAAGACCGTGTCACGCTCGCTCGTGGTGACCGTGGGTTATTGGCACTTCTTCGGATGGCTTGCCAACATAGCTCGTGACGAATTGGATCCGAGCTATCTGCGCTACTGTTGCCTCTCGTCCCTTCTCCTGGTAGGCAAAGACTGGGTCGCAAAGCGTGTGTGGATCTCTTTTGTGGTTGAGGTTGACATGCGTGATAGTGAGGAACTCTGGGGGTGTACTTACGAGCTCAGCATCCCAGCCGCAGGCTGCCAGCAGCTACTTCTTTCTCGTTCCCGTCACAAGCCACTCTAGGCAATCCACAATTGGAATGGACATTTGGCGACACGTTTTTGGCCTTTGGAAAGCCTCCGACAACGAACGGAAGGAAATTGCCCTTGTGGGAGAGATGGAGCCGTGTTATGCGAAATAAAGCGAGTGAAAATGCGATGCCTTCCGTGATCAAGACGACTTTTTCAGCAAGATCAAGATAACTCGTCTAGATTACGACGCATGACACGTCTCGATCTCTCTCCCATGGGATAGTTTCTTTCCGTGATGCTTGCTTGTGAGCTTCCGAAAGGCCAAGAAGATGTTACCAAACATCTATCCCTCGGTGATCGCCCAGATTAAGTAGAAGAGTTGCTGGCACTCGCGAGAGAAAGGCGGAGCATGTGAGTGCAGATCCGAAGTTGCCATAATTGCTCACATCTACCCCAACCACAGAAAAGACTTACAGCGCTCCGCGACTTAGTGTCTGCTTAGGAGAACAAGGAAAGAGAGCCAAGAGTAACGTAAATTGCTCGGAGCCAACTAGTCACAAACTATGTTAGTAAGCCATCGAAAAGAACGCCATCTATCCACTGTCACCACGCGCGCGCGTGATACAGTCGCCGTGCTTGAATGAGAGTTTGTCAAGTTGAATAAAGCGGCGATATCAACGGCAGCGACGTTCAGAGTCAAAGCCAGCGCACGTAGAGTCGTTCTGGTCACTGTGTTGGTCTCTGTAGTTGGCGCCTCAGTAGCGGGACTGAAGCTCGCATAAGACGGCTGATTCACCCGTCCAGATGCTGCCCCGCCTGCTCGAATAGACGTGACTTATAAGGGTGCATCTTCCGTAGTTTCACATCTGACTCTGAGTCGTTTGAAGCCTACTATATGCCTCAGGCGGATTCGTCAAGCTCGAAGGGATGCTAGCTTTAGTTGCGGCCATAGTCGTCTCAAATTGTTCAGTGGTCTTGATTGTACCAGGTCAGACCACATCCAATATCTCGCGAATAAAGCTTAGTCTCTTAGCAAGACGCGCACAAGCCGATCGTCAAGACAAACACTTTGGCTGACTGACGCGCCAGAAACCAATCGACTCCGTCCAAGTGTTCTCAGGGAGAAACTCCATGTCCATGTTGGCCAGTGTTTCGGCAGCTTGACTCGCAAAATCTTCGCGAGATCGATTGCAGCTGACCTGCATATCACTTTCTATGTCTCCGTAAATCTAGCTGATTGGCTCCCACATCAAAGGTCTTCAAATAAAATTTCCGTCTCAGATGTGATGTGGCGGCATACTGGATTGAGGATGTGCTGAAGAGCGGCTTCGTTTGATGGATAACTTTGCCTAGAGAGGTGCTCAAAGAGGTCAGGCGGTGCTTCCCATGCTTGGAACATAACGACATGCTTCTGTCTGGTACTGGCTTGGCCATACAGAGTCTATTGTTCAAGTAGACACCCCACGTATTCGCAAGGTCGACATTCTGGGTTCGATTCGTTTGGTAAATCTGGACTCGACAGAGAGGGAGCTTGCTTGCGCCATGGACGGGCCCGCAGCGCTTTGAAGGTGGAGGTTGCAGCTGCGTGCGGCTGATCTCTAGAAGCCTCGTAATCAGACGCCGTTGTTCCTGTGTTGCAGAAGCTTGTGAAGAAGTTGGCCAATGCGCGAATATATCAGCACCTTTTCGTCACCCAGAAATATAAAACCGAGGCGCTACCAGCGAATCTGACTGGCAAGAGAGCTTGCAGCATGCCTGTAGAACTGGCTTATGGTTGTTGTATTGCAAGACGAGGAATCATGTCACCTTGAAGGTCTCTCATGTTGATGTCAAAGACATTTGGTCGCCACCGTCTAAATGGATGAATAATACGGCGCCTTGAGTGCGCTCAACTCCGGTCTGTCAAGCTGTAAGTCCTCGGATTGCATTCAGGCTTAGTCACAGGCGCCGCTGCTGTACAAGGTCAAAAGCTTTTCTCAGCTCCACACGGCAGTTAAACAAAGGCTTTTTGGTCCTCTCCATGGCATCGAGAGATAGACGCGTGGTTTACTAGGCGGGCTGGCTTTCCGATACGATGACGGAATTTGCGTTGCGATCGGTTGTCAAAAACTATTTTGGGGTTGCTCCATGCACATGCTGCCAGCTGCAATTTTGAAGCGAGGTCGAAGACGACTTCAGTATTCGCAAGGCTTGCGGTGAAGGAACGTATGAAGGGGAGACGTGGCTACTTCTCTCAGCTTCAACTCGTCGTTGACTGTGTAAGCATTGCTGCGAATTTGTGAAGCTGTCCGGTCATAAATGTCACTATGCCAGCCGCAGTTGTGACGAAGTCGGCGTCAACGACCAAGGCGAACATGCTTGCGCCTCAATGTCTCAGAGGACGCCGCCTGTTCAGCTCGTCTTGACTGCTGCAGCTTCTATCTCCTTCACAACCGCCTTTTCTCCTCTCTCCCTCAGGGTAGTAAGGCAAAGCTTAGCCTGGAGTTCAGCAAGTGCCCTTGACTGCACACCACGAAGAAAGCAGTAGTCTTCTCGCTTGCATCTAGTGTCACATCAGCTCAATAGCCAAGATACCAAGACACGGTGCGTAATTTTGAGTCCCATTTGTCATGTCGAACAAAAAGGTACCAGCTATGCTACTATTTCGTTATCGCATTGACGAAGCACGGGACATGGTCTGCACTACCGCAAAGGCTAGCAACAACATCCATGCGGATCACAGTTCCATGATGGAGAAAGGTACTGTCATCGAGGAGCCTATCCACCTTTCGACTCAATACGAATTCCTGCAAGGTAAGTTCGCCTTGGAGGTAGAGCTGTTACCTTGCGACATCAGCGCCCAGACAGCGCCACTCTTGATTGGCTTTGCCATGATCAGAGCATCGATCATCGAGCCATCCAAGAGTCATCTTAAGATCAAAGCAGTTCGCGCCGCTGTTGTGACAGCGCCCTTACGTGGGTACGAGAAGTGGGCTGTCTTGCGCAATCCACGGTGTGACATAATCGACTATCATGGACATGATGATGGGCTTGACGGTCAGTCTCAAGCTTGGGCTGATTGGAGCGACGCAACGCTGAGCTTCGCAAAAGGAGGATTAGCACCTTTCAATCGAGCTATTCTCGCCATGAGAAACACTTTCTTCTGGGTCGGCTACTATGCTTGGTATAAGGAGTTCAAGACCAGAAAGCAACGCCCGACCGACTTTCACGGACGCCTGGCATGCATTTATCAACGTGGCTCGGGGCCCCGCCGCTCTTTGGAAGCTGCTTGGATTGGTCACTACGTTGAGGTTGAAATTCAAGCGGCTACGCAAACCTGGTTGTGTAGGGTTCATTTAGCTTGTCCTGGTTGGATGGTAAAAGGCATGGCACTACAAGCCCCCATGACCCCGCTGTCTGTTCGCGTCGGTGAGGACCCTGTTCTATGGCACTACGGAGGCTCACCTCAGATGCAGGTGACGCTCCGATCGACGTTGCTCAGCGATGACAAGCCTCAGTCATGGACCCGCGCCTTCACGAAAGTCAAGGGCATGCTCGGCCTGTCGAGCTGCTAGGAGAGTATCAACAGTTCCGATAGGCGAAGCAGCTTCAAGAAGAACTTCCTTTGACAAGATGCCAAAAATTTCAATTTCAATTTTATGCTTTTTAGGTACAGCCCTAGTTGTCCACAAAGCTGATACCTGCTTACCTACAACACGCTGTCCATGTGCGCGGTTGACTTTGCATTGCTTGGTGTCTTACGTTGAGAAGTTGCCTCTATGTAAGTGGCTAAAGAGACTTCCATTAGGCCTTTGCCACCATACTTGTAAATGCAGTGACCATAGGCCGCTCAAGAAATAAGTAGCAGGACTGCCTCACTCAATGCTTTGACCGAGGGGGCGGTCATATCTGTAGCCTTGCTGCTGTAGTTCGTACAACCTAGTCTTCAAATCAGATCCATCCGCAGAATTGAGACGCTCCAATAATTCCGCTTCCTGGGCGTCTGCCAGCTCGCCACGCGAGGCGCTTGCAGAATTGCCTCTGGACGGACTGCTCGTAGAAGAGCGCAGAATATTCAAACGTTGTGACATCTGGTGAGCCATGCGCATGATTTCACCTTCTTCCGTTTCAAGAACGCGCGATTTACGATTTGCGCTTCCAGTGTGTTGAGGGAGATAATCTGCCATCTTTCTGCCGGTGTGTAAAGAACGGCTTGTCTTGTCGAATTCTGCCATGTACTTTTCCTCGTCAAGACGAGCACTTGGGTACATTCGTTCGAATCGAAGAATCACGCGATGCAAAGTTGCCATAACCAGTTCCATGCGGCGGTGCTCGATCTCATCAGTGGCATCCTCAAGGAGAGGCTCAATACGCTTACTGAGCTGACGAGCCCGATCAAGCAAGTCAAGTGGCAACAAGGACGCGCCGGGACTATTGTCTTGATCGAGCAAGAGTTCCAATGCATTGACAACACCTTGTGCTCCTGCAGTCAAATTCACAGCTTCGACGCTGGGTCTCCGGGACTGCACTTCAGCAGAATCTTGCTGCTGCCGTATTGCCGTCTGCAGCGACTGCGACTCTGGCTTTGATCCTGCCTCCGCATGATCCATTTCGACTCGGCCAATGTTGCGCAAGCATTCTGCAACAATCTTCCTCACGATCTCTTCGCCAGCTGAGGACTCGGGTGCATCAATTTCCAGGCTAACAAGACTCTTACATACCCTGGCAAGCGCCAACAGTGTGCTCAGCGCCGCCTCGTCCAACCTGAGGCCAGTCAGTACCAACAATGATAGCTGATGTTGCGAGAACACCTCGCAGAGCGACACAACATCGTCAGACGTGAGCTGGGTGGAGGACAAATTGATTCTTCTCAATTGCTTCCATTGTCTCAGTGTCGTTTTGAGTTGTGGAAGAACACATCTAATATCGCTTTGAGCAAGGTTGAGCGCCCTTAATTCTGGTAGACGGCCGATAAGGTGCATCAGCTGTTCCAAAGTCCTTGCATCAAGATTGCACCCCTCAAGATCGAGGTATAACAGCGGTGAACTCGGCGAGATAGCAGTCAAGAAGGTGTTGATTTGTGCTACAGGGCCGGAGCCTAGTAGATCGATGAATTGAAAGCCATTAGAAGAGCAGAGCTGCGCAAGTAATGCCGCGATTTTATCAGTAAGATGCATGTTGCGCAGTGCACACCCTTTTATACCAGATGCATGCATGGCACGGATCAAACGGAGCAGCTGATCCTCAGAGACTGGAGCGCTACCAAGGCCAAACTCCGATAACGCTCGCAGCTCGCCGTCTGACAAGAGCTTCACGGCAACATCCAATGCCTCATCAGTCCATTGTGAGCCTAGCCAGGAAAAGTGTTTCAATTGTGGGGACAGACAGAGAAACGTGAGCGCATCGGCCAATCCTGTTGCTGTCGTATCCCCATTGTAGACAATTTTTAGCGACTCTATGTTGGCGCTCGCAAACAGGCAGCTCAATAACAAACGAAGACTGGAATCGTCGAGGCCACAATTGACGAAAGATACGTCAACCAAGTGCTTGCCGGTGAGTGGCAACCCCATTGTGTCTGCGAGAGCAGTGGCCGCCAAACCTCTCAAATCAATGTTTTCGAAGATTAATTCTCTCGGGCCCTCGAAAGGAGCTGTTACTGGTCCATTCTTTCTAAATTGACGGGCGATTTGATCAATTGGCTTGATACGGTACACTTTGCAGCACTGCTGATACAAGTCTGCGCGATCAAGTGGCTGCATGTCTGCATACACATTGATGACCTCCATATCGGAGACCGTTGGGAACCCGATGTCGCTTATATTGTCTTTTGTCTGGTCGTGTGATTCGACTTGTTCATAGGCTCTCACCTCCACCAACTCATCCAAGTGGAAACAGACGCGACGCAACTTTGACTGCGGCAAGCCCGCAATATGAATACGTTTCCGCTTGGCCTAATAATTAGTGATGATTCGTCTCGAGGGGATGCTGACATTCTTATTCAAGGTCATCCGCGGCGCCGGGGCATTAAGATCCTGCGAACTGCCAACCGAGGACACCGAATTTGCTCGATCTCGGCTGCTTGTCGATAGCCTGCGGATACTAGATAGAAATCCACCTCCCTTCTTGCTTTCACGCGCCTCTCTTTTTGCCTCGGCCTTGTCCTCAGCTGCGGCAAGCTTGGCTTCGCGTTGCTTGACCTGTACAAACCATGAATTCGATCGACTCCTTACTGGCACTTTCGGTTCGACGTCTTCGGCATGTTCAACAGATGCCTTGTTGCCTTTGAAGCTGCCATGTCGTTGAGTCATTGGTCTACCAGGCACAACGTTCATGCCGTTGGTATTTAGAATATGCTCCGCGAGTATCCAAAGCAAGCCAAGACGAGAATTGCTTTAGGGACCTCTCAAATTGCGGCACGATTTAAGCGCTGTTGACGTTGTAGACGAGCTTCCCTTACAAGACCTACTAGGTGAGTCTGCGCTTGCTGGAGGTTGCAGTTGAAGCAGAAGTTGGCCTTGCCCCGCAGTCACCGGAGGGCGTTTTGCAACCAATCAAAATTACCGAAAATCAGTCATCGCCAGGATGGGCTCGAGATGGGCACAACTGCACATTTGCCTACGGCTCATGAAGTTCTACGAGGCTATTAGCCGGTGAAAGATCAGACTCTTGAAGGCCCCCTGATCGGAATCAATACTTCACTTGAAGTGACCCAACAACAGTAAGCACAGGATAAATTGACACTAGAGCAATCGAAAACGGTTCCTGCGGTGTATCGACGTAAGCAGCGTGGTCGCGAGAACCATGTATGCCACTAAGGCCACAAATATGCTCAAGCGGAAGCTGGAACGATGACGACGGGCGTTTATTTGCGAATTTCAATAGCATGGTGAAAGACTTCCGTAACTATTGGCTTCAAAAGCGCGTCACATTCGCTGGAACAGACGTAGCATGTCGTTCCGATCCATTCACAGACTCTTGGCCTGCTTGCGATCGATACTCAAATTCCGACAAGCTTGCTGTTTCCGATGCGTGCTGGTTGGCAAAGTGGTCGACCGGGTTCCAGCTCTGCAGTCGGCCACTCGTCCAAGCATGGGAGTTATGCAAATCTGAAGCTCCAAAGCCACCAGCGTCAAATGGAAGATGCTCGCCACCAGACTGACCAGGCATGATATGGCGCTCGGGCTGGCGGTATGCAACCTTTGGCCGCGAAAGCTGAATCATGGATCTTTGAAGGTTACTTAAGGGGCCTTCGACAAGGACGTCGTTGTTCTTGTAGTGCGAAAGCAAGAAATGCCAGAGCGGATGTTTGCTTAGGACACGAGGATTGCCCAGGATGACCAGTCCATACTTGGCTCTAGTGAGCGCTACGTTGAGACGACGTGGGTCGCTGAGGAAGCCGATACCCTGATGTTCGTTCGAACGAACACACGACAAAATGATGTAGTCCTTCTCACGTCCCTGAAAGGCATCGACACTGGCAACTTCAATATCTTTGTAAAGGTCTTTGCGCAACGAGCCATTCTGTTGCATCGAACTGACAACATAGGAACGCTGGCCTTCATACGGGGTAATCACCCCGATCTGGGCAGGTGTTACGCCAGAGCGAAAGAACTTGGTAACAATTTTCTCGACGTTGGACGCCTCAGTTCGATTCAAGTAGCTCGTGCCAGACGCCGAGATCTCTTCTTGCCCAAGATTGCTGTGAAACATCATCGGAACATTCGGGATCGGCCATGGGAAGTCAACCGCCGGTCGGAGTCGTTCAATCTCTGTTACACCATTCTGAAGCATGCCTTCATAGAACATGTTGCTAGGAAACTCAGACATTTTCGGGTGCATTCTGTATTGGACCGCGAGGCGAATGGGGGCCATGCCTAGGAAGACAAGTCTCTCAAACAACGATTGGCAAAGGCCCGCACGAGCAGCCTTTTTGTTCATGATGACAGGAGGTAGTTGTTGATGGTCGCCGACGAGCACGGCTTGTTTGCAACCCGAAACGAGTGGAATCATACACTCTGGTTCAGTGGCTTGAGTTGCTTCGTCAATCAGCACAGTCTTAAACTGCAAATCAGACAAGCGAGGGTCGCCGCAGCCAACGCAGGTCGCGCAGACAACATCAGCATTCGCGAGGATCTCCTTCTCGGCAAGTCGCGTTAGACTCTTGTACTTCTTCTCGTCCGACGAGCTCAATTCCCCCAATTCGGACTTGAGCTGGATAAGCTTCTGCAGCTCCATATTGGCGTCATTGTGCTTCACTTGTTCATGTAAGGTCAAAAATCGTATAGGCGAATCGAGGTCCTCGCGAGATTTGGCTGACACGCGAACAACCTTGAGGCCTGTGCAGTGAATCTTATAGGCCAGTTGGTCTACTGCTACATTCGATGGTGCTGTCACCAAGACTTGTCCCGCGTTCATCTTCGACAAATGGTACACAATAGTAGCGGAGGTGACCGTTTTACCAGTTCCTGGGGGACCTTGAATCAATGACAAAGGCTTCTGCAAGACACTCTTGACGGCTTGCACCTGAGAAATATTGAGGTCCGGAAGGTTTGGAACTGAGAACCGCTTGGGGAGATGTGCTTTCAAGACTAGTGGAGCAACATCGTGGCCCAAAAGTTTGTGGTAGATATAGCCCGTTACACTCTGCTCATTTATGGCAAACGACTTGAGAGCAGTTTGCATGCGGTCAAAGCTCGTCGACTTCCAAACATAATCAATTGAAAAGTTGTGCGTGCACTGGGTAGGGACCTTGTCCGACTTGCGCAATTCTAGACCAACTTCATCAGAGAGCCCATTAGGTATTTTGATCACGAAGCCAGCACTCTCCCATTCTGCTCTGAGCTCCCCTCGGTAGCGTAGACGAAGCTCATCGCCGACTGCGAGCTTCACATCGCCGATTTCGAGCTTGGGTAGGAAAAACCAGGCGACATGCTTTTGATTCAAACCAATATCCCACCGTACAACGACGCTTTCTTGGGTCTGCGCCTCTTTCAGCTTCTTGTCATAGTCAGCTTCGATCTTGACCAGCGGTCCAAAGATATTTTGATACTGGTAAGCATCATCGTATTTGAGCAGCACAGGGCTTGGTTCGTCATCCACTCCTGGCCTTTCAAGATCGTCCAACGTTGCCGACGTGTTGTCACGCCACAGTTCCTCGAGCTTATTGATTTGGTGGCTACTGATCTGACGTGCTCGCATGACTTCGTGGTCAAGTGGAACAGACACTAACCACGGCAAAAACGAGCGGTCGTCGATCAGCGGTTGCCACTGAGAAGTGTCGAAGACCATATCCTTGGGCCCAGTATGAGCTGCGCATGGTTGGCGACACAGAAGGACTACCAACGTGTCGCTTTTGGCTGGAATAAAACCGAGAAGGAAAACATTCTTGACACCACAGTTGTAGCATTCGAGTACAGTGTCGCCGAGAGCGGAATCCTTGTGCAGAACAACTTCCTTGTGGCGCGAGCGCACTAGATGCGTGACGATATGGGCCGCCGACGTGTTGCCACGCGAATTGCAAAACCATTTGTTACAGTGCAAGCACTTGACCACGGAGGCCGGCCCGTGAATGCCACAGTATGAGCATGCATGTTCCGGCAAGTCATCGCCGAAACCTTCTGCATTATCGGGTGCGTCTGGCGTAGTGTGCAGTTCGCCAAAAGACTGCTCCAATGTGGAGCCATCTGCTATGCTTGATTCGTACTCTGTGTTTGCTTGTGATGCGTATACTGTAGAGGCCATCGTCGTGACCGAATCATCGTCGCTCATGCAGTAGTGTCTCTTGCTGGCTCCTTTGCAAGATGGAGAGCGTTCGTGCTTGTCAGGTCGAAGCGTGGGCGCCGTTCAAATTGTTTGCAGACGCTTTCTTTGCCGCGAAGCGTGGACGAGCAGTTGGACGCGAATAACTGCAACGACACTGCGGCTGAAAACATCGGCGTCTAGCTGCTGCGGTAACTACAGAACTCTGAACTGGAGCTAATATTCTGGTATCGTACATTGAAGCCAAGATCGCATCAAGCTCTGCTGTCATCCTGAGGCTTTGCCTTGCTATGTTGAAGAAGCTTTTTAAAGCGCGTGACTTGGCGTTTACCTCTTTTGCTGGCGCGACTGGTACAGCATGACTGAAAGCAACGACACACTGGAAGCCGAACTCGAATCGTTAGAAGCCATCTTTGGGAATGACTTCAAACGCATGCCACAGGCCAAGGCTGCCTGGAACCAGTACGCCCCGCCAAGCATTTGCATCACCATACACTATGATTCGGCAAGCGCCTCCGCTAATTCGCCCGCCTCGTCAACCTCAGGCTCATCGATTGTCCTGTGCGTTGACTTCAGCCGGACCTATCCAAAGACTTGTCCGACAGCGCTTCATTTGAAAGATCCGAAAGGTATCAAGACGCGTGATGTTGCACCACTCGAGCAAGAGCTGCGTGATCTCTCCAAGACATTACAAGGAGCTGAGATGATCTTTGATCTTGTTCTGGCCATCCAGGACAAACTCCCAATGATCGCTACTCTAGAGCCGTCGAGCTCCCTCGACAAAGAGCGCGAATCACGCGTCGCACAGCAAACCATTGCGAAAGAACTTCAAGCGCAGGCTGAGGTCCAACGACGGCAAGATGAGGAGGAGAAGAAGGCTGTTCATTTGCGCCAGCAGATTTTTATGGCACATAGTGGGCCAGGTTCAAACGTTCAATCGACATTGAAACTTGCACACCCAACCAAGCAAAATATACTCAACCTCACAACACGCGCTTCCTTGCATGGGGCTGCATTTGATGCCATCGAGCTGGGAGTGCCAATTGAAACAGATTCTCTTGTGGGCGTATATTTGACGCAACTCACGAGCGGCGATAAGCTGATCATCAAAAAGCTTGGAGTGTCCTCCACTGGCACAGATCGCCAGACCCATAAGGCTACTCTTTCTAAGCTTGAGGCATACATACGACAGTCCTTGCTTCAGCACTTGCTCGCGGACGATAAGTCAATCGCAAACATTAGCTATCATGTGGAGCATACAAGTGATTTGACTAGCGAGGTGTTCGTCATCCAGCCTATGCTTGGTCCTTCTGCTGCTGATATACTTCAGATTATTCGTCCGACCTTGGAGCAGGCGCGTCGATGGCTCATTGACTTGCTCGATTGTATTGCCGTCATCCATCGACAAGGTCGGGTACATGGTCGCATCAAATCATCCAAAATTTATTTCACCGGACACAGTAAGGAGCACAAAGCGACGCTTGTGGATGTCGGTTACTTGGGGGACGCCGTGATGCAAGAAGGACGCTTAGTCCAATTGATTCCCTCAAACCGCATATCAATCCCCTTGAAAGGCAAGAATGAGGATTTGGCACGCCTCGTGCTAGTTTTCTTCGAGCTTTGTACTGGGGAGAGCGATTATACAAGCCACGCTAACCTTGAGGCATTTGTGAATGCACATCGCAGCGGTCTTGCTGACGATGCATTCGCATTTGTCCATGAAGCGCTCACTGGCCGATTTGCGCAACGACTCACTAGTGCTGACCTCCTCAACACTCCATTTATGCGAGGCTTGGGCTTGGTCAAGGAGGAATCTACTCAGACTACCTCCAGTCATCAGATTACTCTGACACAGCGAGCTCCTGTTCAGCATTCAAGATATATAAATGATTTTGACGAACTGACAAAGCTTGGGCAAGGCGGCTTTGGAGCGGTCTTCAAGGCCCGTAACCGTCTGGACGGCCGTCTGTATGCAATCAAAAAAATTGCCAATTTTCGCGAGAACAATCGACTCCTCCGTGAAGTTTCTGGTCTGGCAAGACTCAATCACGCTCACATCGTGCGCTATTTCAGTGCTTGGATCGAGCAAGAAGCCGTCTTACCTCAAGAACAACCTCATGACTTCTCGACGTCCGCAAGCTTTTCTGATTTGTCTGGCGAGCCGGATGACTTTATGTCCTCCTCAGGCTTCATTCAATTTGCGCCAGACAGTGCTTCTCGTGACCCCTTGTCAAAAATCTCTGAGCACACTGCTTCGTTCGCCTTGGGACATGAATCCAAGCCGGAATTTGCACCTGCAAAAACACTTTTTATACAAATGGAGCTTTGCCCGCATGCCACATTGCGAGATCTCATCGATCGCGACGAAATGGAAGGCAAGTACTGGACTTATTTTGGGCAAATCAGTCAAGCGATATCGTATCTACACTCACAAGGTCTTATCCACAGGGATTTGAAGCCAGGTATGTCCTGTTCCCGCTGCTAACGTAGCTGACTCCAGCCAACATATTCATCTCTTCTGAGGGCATGCTCAAGCTTGGTGATTTCGGCTTGGCAACAGAATCACAGATTACCGAGAATGGGGTCGGTATAATTGAGGAAACATCAGAGCAGACTACTGAAGTCGGCACCTTCTTGTACAGTGCACCAGAGATCGCCAACCCGAATGCTGGCTATGATGGGAAGGTCGATATATATGCTATGGGTGTCATACTCGCAGAAATGGTCTGTCCTTGGACAACTTCCATGGAACGGGTGCAGTTGCTACGAAAGTTGCGACGCGATCCATCGTGTCCAATCATTGATATTGAGGAGAAGCCTTTGGAAACACGGCTCATCTCAATGATGCTACAACATGATCCAGGACTACGGCCATCGGCCTCAGACCTCTCAGAAATGTTACCGCCTCTTGTACAACGTGATCAAGTCGCAACTATCCTCAAGTTGGTCGATCAAGACCCAGCTTGCAGATCACAAGTAATCGCTCAATTGTTTTCCCGGAAGCCAGATCCTGTGGCTGATTATCTTTATGACAATCGTGACCGCAGGACGGATTTTAATGCCCAGCTTTGGGGCGCAGGGACTATCGCTCAGTTGACTGCTTTATTTCGCGCTCATGGTGCTGTTCCCCGGCCAAATCCACTAATGCTGCCAACACAAACTATCTAT
Source organism: Protomyces arabidopsidicola (assembly GCA_003568695.1). Lineage (NCBI taxonomy): Eukaryota > Fungi > Ascomycota > Taphrinomycetes > Taphrinales > Protomycetaceae > Protomyces > Protomyces arabidopsidicola. The sequence goes on from QXMI01000092.1 coordinate 15,483, forward strand.
GCTTCAAAGCCAAATGTGGCACGCTTTATTGATCCAGATGGCCGACTGGTACAATTACCTTTCGATTTGTCAATGCCATGGGCTCGAGAATTGGCACGCAATTCCTATGGCACGCTAAAGACATTTTCTATCGGGAACGTCGCAAGGGTGGATGCTGTCGGGGCCGCTCCGCGGTCTCTGTTGGAGGCTGACTTCGACATTGGGGTGTGTGACGACAATACTACCTTGGCCTTTGCCGAGGTTTTGCAAATGGCTCAAGAAATTGCCAGTATGGACTGCTTCAATGATTTCAAGAAGCGACTTGTCCTGGGCCACTCTGCAATAACAAAATCCCTGTTGGAGCTCGCGAATCTCTCAGACGATCAAAGAAAGAGGCTTGCGCCAGCCGTTGTGCAATTGGCGAGGAAGGCCGTTCGCATGTCACACAGCGGCTTACGCAGAGCCTTGAATTCTGAGGACTTGCCGGATACACTTGTGCAAGAATTGCTCAGACTGGTTACGGCCTGGCAAGTCAATACACATTTCGAGAATGGTCTTGCAGAAGTGAGGCAACATCTGCAAGCGTCCATGACAGTCGCTTGCCAGTCTGCCATTGCGGAGCTTGAGACTCTAGCTGAAAAGCTACAAGATCTCGGGTTTGTGGTCGCGTTTGATGCGTTTGGGGGCAATGGCACCGATTATTATTCGATCAATTTTAGACTCGACTATGGCAATACTCCACATTTTGAAACCTTGTGTCAAGGAGGACTCTATCATCTTTCGGCTGCCGAATTTGCCTTGCCTGGTGAGAACCTCAAGATCAAGAGCTTGGTTGGGTTCAGTCTCGCTGTCGATAAAATCACGCGATTGACCGCTTCAACTGCACGTTCGAGACCCATGCATTGCTTTGCGATGGTGGCATTTCCACAATTGAATAAGGTGCAGGCACTTTTCGATTTGCTTTGCGAGCTTTGGAAGCTCGGTGTATCAACTGATTATGCTCAGATGACAACACCCAGTACTGAAGAAGCCCACGAGCTGGCAAAATCCAAGGGAGTCCCTTATCTCATCATGTTCCGAGAGCGCCGCCATCAGATTTTGCCAACGGATGTGCTCAAAGTGCGAAGTGTTTTTGGCAAAGATCACTTCGAGGTAGCGCTGTCTGACATTCCGACCTTCATGCTCGGACTTCATCCGGCAAGTCGGGCTGATATGCCTGGACAAGCAGATTCAAAGCTTCCAATTACAGGTGGTGCCAGGGAGCGACTCGACATTCAGTTTATTACTGACGATGAGCATCGGAAGATGAAGCTGCCTCAGCGGCAATTCATCAGTGGCAAAGCCATAGATGCCCTCGATGCCCTGACAAAGCGTCTGCACAGTGGGAGTTCCACAGTGATTGTGGTTGATTTTGATCAAGATCAACTTGTGGCCTTTCAAACGATGCGGGTCGGCCAGGACTCATCGAATCGAAGAGCACTGGACAAATTTGATGCACAAGGCCGAGTTCATGCTCTTAGCGCCCTCGCAAAATTAGAAGCCGCAAGTGCAGGCGGGCAGTGTGTCTTCATGTACAGTTTCAGGACAGGTCAGCTTGTCCTGCTTACAGCAGAGAGAATAGGTCATTATTGACCTGGAGAAATTGTAGCAATTGTAGTTTGGTTCACTTCATTAGAGTCCATGAGTCCTCCATGACAAATCGTCCTCGATCTGCGGGTTTGGCGGCGCCGTCATTTTGCAACCGCCAATGCCGAACGCTTGCGATTGTCGACACCTGCTACAACACCGATCTGCCACTGGCTCTTGCGCTCATCCATATACATCATCTAAATGGCGAGGACAACAGACGACTCGGGTCAATTACTGCGCGATACAAAATACGCCGCAGCGAGAATAGAGTTGACCGGCGCACTCAGACTCGAAGATTTCGGATTGAGTCAGCGCACAGGATTCCTGCCTGACGAGCCGCCAATCAGTCGGCTGCCGCAAAAGCACTACAAACCATGGGAGACGGTTATGGACTCATTCAACGCTCTTTTGCTTGCTGGGCGCTTGCAGGATGTTGTGGACGACCTTCCAGTCCTTGGCACCGAGCATCTTCGAAACGATACCGAAAGACGCCGTGCCTTTTTGATTCTGTCCTTCTTAGCACACGGATACGTTTGGGGAGAACCAGTCGTCCCCGCCATACTGCCCGCTTCCATTGCCGTGCCTTTTGACCAAGTGGCACGAGAGCTCGAAGTGCGGCCTGTGTGCACTCACGCCTCCCTGTGCCTGTGGAATTGGCGACCGATTTTCGCGTGCGAAACACCGAGTCTTGAGAACCTGGCCACCCTGCACACTTTCACGGGCAGTACTGATGAGTCTTGGTTCTATCTGGTCAGTACCGCGATGGAAGTTAGAGGTGCGCCAACCCTGCAGCTGACGCTCGACGCCATTGCTGCCGTAGCGGCGAGTAGCGTTAGCACTTTGACAGTCAAGCTCAGGGCACTTGCTATTCACCTGGACGATATGGCGGTGGCACTGGGGCGTATGCACGAGAAGTGCGACCCACATGTCTTCTATAACAAGATACGGCCGTTTCTTGCTGGCTGGAAGAACATGTCTGACGCTGGCCTTAGGAATGGTCTCATTTATGAAGGTTGTGAGGACACACCTGAAGGAAGCTTCCGCGCATACGCTGGTGGTAGCAATGCTCAAAGCGCCTTGATTCACATGCTCGACATTGGTCTTGGTGTGGTGCATCAAGAAACCAGTCAGACAGCTGCTGATACAAAGGACACGAATGGCCCCAATGCGTTTATGCAAGACATGCGGAATTACATGCCGGCGAATCATCGCAGATATCTAGAAGCTCTACAAAGGAGGGCAAATATCAGGCAATTCTGCTTGAAGCATTCTGGTGATTACGAACTGTCTGAAGCATATGATGCTTGTCTAGCTATGCTGAAGGTCTTCCGTGACAAGCATCTTTCCATCGTGACTCGCTATATTGTTGTTCCGGCTGCGAATGCTTCAAAGCGCGAGTCTTCGAATTATAAAGGGCTCGCAAGAGTGGTCGCCTCAACCAAAGAAGACCTCAAGGGTACAGGCGGTACCAACCTTATGATCTTTCTTAAACAGTCTCGCGATGAGACAGGAAAGATTGTTGTTTCGAGTTGGGCAAAGCACTTGATGAAGAATTGTTATGGTCAAGTCGGCTTGCAGCAAATGGACCGCTTGACGCAAGTAGGGTTGGCAGGTAATTGGGGAAGCGAGTGGGACAACATAGACGGAGGATTTTGTTCGTGAGAATACGTTATATATAATGCATCTTTTCCAAGCGCTGGCAATTCATAGTTTTTCATACATAGCGTCTCAGACCTCAATAACCACGCCTGCATGCTTATCGTACCAGCCGGTCAGATCAATTTGTATGCTTTTCTCAAGCGTCCCAGGTACCGTTCCACCACTCCCATCGAGCGAAACATCCTGCAACGAGGCGCTCCTATCGAACTCCTTCGACAACTTGCGATGCGTCGAAGAATGGCGGTTCGCGTTGTGGGTCGTCTCCTGTTTCAGCCTTTCCATATTTTCAACCAGAGCCAGTTTCTCGTCTTGGAGTTGCATCAGGTGACTCCGCATCTCGGCCAGTTGTTGCAGTATGTTCCTGTTCTCACTTTGTAGAGAGGCGTTCTTATTCTGAAGCTCAAGTATTTTCGCTTCGGCCTTTGCGGCTGCTTGAAGGGCTATATCTGTATCCGCCTTCAGCTTTGGCAGAGCATCTTCGCTATGCTTGATTGGTGGCAGATTTTCCCTTGCGGTCGCCTGCAGAGTGGCCAACTCTGCCTTTAGTAATTCCATTGCTGCTTCATGCGAAGCCTTCAACTCGGTCAATTCCTTTGACGATGTCTCTGTCCTTTCTTCTAGCGATAATTGGGCGGCTAGCAGCTGTTGCCTGCTCGCAACAAGAGCCTCTTGCAGAGATAAAATTCGGGTAGCCTGATCATCTGAAATGTTCTCCTCCTCCTTAGTAGCGTCTGCAACAACCACGCCTTCCGCTACTACCACCTCGCTGTCCTCAATTGCCTTGGATTCGCTAGCAGGACTCCCTTCCTGCACGCTCTGCTTCTTCTTCGCCTTGAGCTCGGCTGCGCGCTTTTTGGCAGCAGCAAGCTTAGCTTCCTTGTCAGCCATTGCGAAGCTATCTTATAACACGGGCGCTGATGTCTAGCGTGCTGATTCGGAGAGGTGGGGTGCAAGCACGCATGTGCGTGCACCACGTCGACCTCATCGCGTTGCGCTCTTTTCAGATGGGGCCTATTCAGCTAATCTAGAGAGCCTAAAAGTATCTAGATAGTTGCCCCAATAGCAAAAAGGTTTCGCCGCTACCGTAAGTGTACACACCTCTGGATTGACACTCGAGTGAGGGCTGGGCCGGCCTGCTCAGCAACCGCTTCGTCACGGTCGTGGCTAGCGGTGCCGTTGCGCAACGGAAAATTCTCGCGGTTTCTTTATGGTCCTTGGCGTTGATGATAGAGCACTAGCTCAAACATCAATTTCGAGTAGATCTGTGATCTTCAAAATGAGAGCTCGCCTCATAAATTGTTCCCTTGCAAGCGAACGACTATGCTAGATGTTAGCGCACACCGCAAATAGACATTATCTTACTTTCAAAAACATGTCCATATCGAGCCGTTCATTTTCTAGCGCTCTTCCAAGGGCATAGATTGTATCGTCAATGGCTGCCTCCTCAGATGTCAGTTCATACAACTGATTGTAAACTCGATTTTGAGCAATTAAACACTCATCGATATCCAATGGTGGGTTAAGCATCATTTCATTGATAACTCCTTTGACTTTACCCAGCCGGTCGGACAGAACAGATTCATTCTTTGCGCAGGATAATATTGTCCGCTCGTACGTTATTTGCGACCGAACCAGGTTTGACTCATACTCTTTAAGTCCTTCGGCTGCTTTTGAGATTCTCGTGATCTGCGCATGGTATTCATCGGCATGTTTCCGCTCTAGGTCGATAACAAGGCAGTCCAGCTGCGTTCGAATGGAAGTTGAAGACAAAGCCCGCGAGCCAGCTGTTTTGGGCTGTTGCATTCCAAAGGATGCATCAGGAAGCAGTGGCACGGGTTTACGATTGACCACCTTACGATCAACCGTTGTTCTAAGCCTGCCTTCAGTGCCGTAGAGCTTTTGATCTGAGAAGTTTCTGGTCGACACCTCGGTGCTCGACCCTGACAAGCCCGATTTATCCCAAGCCGCATACGGAAGACCCGGGCGTGAAGGAGGTTTTGGTGGCGCCGGGGGATGTTCACTGTGTTTCGCCCTTATGAGTTTTTCCAAAGGGTCTCTTGCCTCTTCGAGATCTGGTTGCGGTTCATTCAGCGTAGATTGCTTGGATGGCCTGGGAGGAGCTTGCTGTATCGAAGATCTCATGTGCGACGCCACATTGGTGGTATCAAGTTGATGTAGGGGAGGCTCCTTATCGAAGGCTTGTTGCAGATGAAGGAGTGCATCACGCAAGTTGTGCTTCTGCTTGTTGGCCGACCAATATGCCAGATAAGGATGATAGCACATTCGGTTGATGTCAACATAATTGCTCGGGTTGACCACCATACCCGGACCAGGATTAATGAGGGCAATTGGTCCTGCTTGTGGATACGCATGTGGCAGCCATAGTTGAAGCGGCGTGCTTAGCAGAGATCCTCTGCCTTGCGTGGGTATCGCTCCATTCAATAAAAGCAGAAGACGCGTTTCACCGTCTGCAAATGCTTTTGTCAGCATGTGAACTTGCTCTTGAGTCCTCAACTTACTGTAAATATCAGTCCGTGGCCGCAAACTTGGGAAATGATGTAGGGCTTCGGCAACGTCTTCGTAGGTTCTTTGCGGTTCTTCGTACTCCTATTGTTGAGCAATCATTGTCCTCATGATGCGTGCACAATCTTACCGGCTGGAGCACTTTTTGGAGCCATGCTAGCACTTGATCTGGCACTCGCGCCATGATAGAAGCGATGTGTGGCAGGAGCAGTTATCGGACAATCAACAGTTGAAGCGCCAGTGGCAGAGCACAATTGTAGTAAGAGCTACTCCATCACAGCAGTTCTTTAAAGGTTGAGGCTTTCACTAGGCAATAGGTTGAAGAACGAAACCTGGCTTAGGGCTGCTCGGTCTGTGTGGTTGGTTACTCGCTGCGCGACGCCGCGCGAAATTATTGGCGCACGCATGACATCCATGAATGCGACTTTGTCACTTTGAGAACTGCAACAGCGTGCCACAAGTGCGCGACAGAGCACGTCCTCAATTTTTACAATTATTGTCCTGGCATTGACTAGCGACCAAGGATTATGAGTCGCTACGACGGAATACAAGGTGGTGAAGAGAGTGCGCTCTGGTCGGGCGCCGTCACAGACCTGAGAACCCTCAAGGACGTCCATGGTACGGGCGAAAACATGGCCAAGCAGATCCAACGACTGAAGAGGAATCTTGCTGTTTTGGAAGACGAGGAAAAGATAGTAGATACCGTAAGTCGGCTCGAGCGCAGTAGCAAGGACTACATCGAGGCGCTTGAGACTGAAACACGGCTGCTTGATCAGGTGCGTGAGAGTTTAGGCGTTCTCATTGCCTTACGCCGAGCCACTGAATCCGGCCTTGGTGGTGGCGATGATACGCGGCGAAAGAAGAGGAAACATATTGAGACAGACACCGCGAGTGACGTCGGCAGTCGTTCTAAAAAGGCACGCAATCCTCAAGACCAGCTTGGACCCGGAAGTGCTGTGGCTTTTAGGCAACCGCGTACAAAGCTATCTGAAGGAGACTGGATACAGTGCAATATCATCAAGATTACTGGAGAAGGACCAAAGGCTAGGGTTGAGATCCAAGATCCAGAGCCAGATGAGAACGGCCTACCAGGGCAGACATACAAGACTACGTTGCAGCATTTGATCCCAATCGCAACGGAGAGCACAGGCCTAACGCCGTACTCTCGAGGGGCACATGTTTTAGCACGGTATCCTGAGACGACCACATTTTACAAAGCAGAAGTCAGTCGGACGCGTGGCGATTTTTGTCTGCTCAAATTCGAAGGGGAGGAAGAGGCAGGCAAAGAGACTGAGGTCGAAAGGCGCCTCGTCCTTGAGCTGGCAAAGCATCTTACCTGAGCTTTCCTTGAAAGGGCTCTAACTTTTGTGCATTGCCATTTACAAGGCGCCAACGGACGAGATCAAGAGCCGCTAAGGCGTCTTCGGTCGGGTCGTGGCCTGTAGCGCTGTCGCTGACCTGTATTTGCCTTGCCAGATACCTGCTGCTTAAATCCTTCAGCTTGAGTCGATATGGTCTACCTCCTGGGTGTGGGAAGAGAATAGCGGAATCGATGATACGGTGGTGCACCAATCTCAACGCCGTCAGGTCGTTGTCGAGGCCATGACCGATCAGAATTGTATCTCGATGCATGCCAATATCAACGAGTTGCTGATGCATCTCTTCAAAACTGATGGCGTTGTTCAGATTGTGCTGCACGACGCCAGAATATGCTGTATTGAGATCCAACACAGGAAATGCCGGCTTAACGAAGCGGTCAAGCAAAACTTCGCCTTGACTCGAAATGACACTGACCCGAGCGAGCTCCATCGACGCAGTAGTGTATACCATTTCACAGTCGAGCGCAGCGACGTCTAGAGCCTCTGTTGTACGTATCGGTAGCTGCCGGTATGGCTGATACGCTGCCAGGCGCGGTTCGTGTGTGATCTTGAATACATGAGTGGGACCAACAACGCAGCCAGTTCCAGTCTGCTCACAGCATGGCCAAGTGGTAATCCTTGTTCCATCGACCTTCTTGTACACCGGACGTGCAGGATGGTAGGTGCATGATTGCCATTTGTCCTTTGAAACAATGAATCGCTCAGCGCACCGATCACAAATTCTGTCACGGCCAAGCTCGTCTCCGTCGCCATCACTGGTAGGAATTTCTAGACAATACCCCCAATTTCGAAGCTCCACGACAGAATGCACAAGACTTGTCCAAGTGAGGTCTGTAGAAGCTGTTATTTGCCACTCTGGATATATGCCTGTATCTTTGTCATCTTGAGCCAACGGCCTCTTGCGAAGGCTGAGAAGGCCATTCGTGGCAGCCCCTTTGTACGTCAATGGCGTGCAGGTCGTCTTGAAGTAATTCTCCTGCTCGGTGGCATGATCCGGCGGATTTGTGAGATTTTCGTATATTCTTGAGAACTCTTTTCGGAAAAGGTCATGAAACTTGAGTCGCTGTTCATGAGGAATCTTGCAGTGTGGGTCGAACCTTAGTCGCTCATGCGATATTGGAGTCGAACAAATGTAGTTGGGATTGGCAGGGTTTCTGACAATTGACGAGATGATTGGTCGATCTTCTGTATCCAGGGATGGGTGTTCTGCTGTTTGGTACTCTTTGTCCTCTTCGAGACGTTTTGCTTGTACTGTCTCATTGTGTAGCTTCCTACGTTTCACTTGGTGGAGATTTGAGTTGGAACTCTGACAATCCACGACCGGAGTAATGACTTCGTTCAAGGAACTTTTATGTCTTGCTGCGAAGGTATGTTGAAAGAAGCAAGCTTGTTCCGTATCGCATTTCGCAAATGGGCACGTTACGTGCCTCAGTAAGCCTCGGTTTCGGAACATTAAGGCTCTTGGCGTTAAGACAAGGTGAATCTTCAAGGATGTATCGTCGAACAATGCTTTGAGCAATAATGTGCAAGCCAAGTAAGAATCGGTACCGCAAGGGCTTCAGTATAAGAGCTAAGCACTGCGAGCCGGTAGTTTGGAGATGTATTTTCCGCAACTGATAATCTCGAAACTAGCGACTATTGGAGATATTGATTCCTGTGACAAGCATGTGCGGAAGGTCATGAACACAGCCGTGAGTGCGGTTGCTCGGCGGAAGAAACGTAGACGTTGAATAGACATAGGGCGATCGCCGCGTTGCGTAGTTCTGCCGTGCGAATTTAATGCAGCGCTGCGACACGACTGTAATTCAAAAGCATGGAACCACTCTCGGAGAAGATTTCGGGACATCTAACAACCTTCTTGATCGCTCGGATGCTGGTCAATCCTGCTCGCTAGAGTTTCTATTGCCTCAGCTACAGCAATTTGCGGTTTGACCATGAAATGGATTATGATTCCGTCTTCTATCGCTTCGGTTTGCACATTTCTAGGTATGCCAAGCGATCAATTTTGATCACTGGTGGCTTGGGTTTCGCAGTCGTGTATCCGGCGCTGAACAATGCGCTGGATTATGGCTTCCCATCCGCAACTGGATGGTATATGCGTGACTCAGTCAAACTGACTAATGATCATGCCAACATTGCACTTCTGCAACTTACACCGTGCTTCTCATCTGCCCCAGAAGCATTGCTAGCACAAGCAGAGCGGTTGCATATCGAGATATTGAATTGGCTTGGCGACTTCTGCTATAGAAGTGGTTCTTTGTGCCTCACACACACGCTATTTGACGCTCCGCAGCAAGACTGGCCGGCGATCTTATCATTACAACGAACTCGTAGGAATGTCTCAGGTACTCCATCCGTCGCGATACGAAGCCTCGTCGACCGTGTTACTATAAGCGGCGGTGTTCGGGCGCGTTGCCTCACGCTGTCATACTTTATCAAGGCACAATCGGATGTTACGGACCAATTCGTCGCTGAGCGCGCACAGCAAATTTGTGGAAGGCATGCAAATTGCGAATCAAAACTCAAGATGGACTCCCTAAAGTTGGAGAAAGTTGCGATCTCAGGGACAGAACAAATGATTTTGATTGCAGGGTATTTGGCTGTCCTGGCGTATCTTTTCATCTCCTTCAGGCGTCTACGACTCGTTCGTTCTCGGATAGGTCTCGCGGTGACGAGCTTCGTCTCTATAACGTTTGCTGTTCTTGGTGCATTCGATTTAGTCTATCTGGTTGATGAATCGAGCAGCTTGTCGCCCTTGGCTGTCTTGCCATTCATGGTGATGGTGCTTGAAACGGAAAACATCTTCCGGGCGACAAATGCTGTAACCTGTATTCCTCGAACCCTATCCCCTGCGCAGCGCATGTCTGAGGCAATGCGTACTGTCGGCCCAACGGGGCTACATGCTCTCGTCGTCAATCTTTGCATTATCGGGATATTCGGATATGCTGCTAATTCTGCCTTGCGTCAGTTCTGTGGTATTCTGGCTGTTGCTTTAGTTTTGTCCTACGCACTCCACTTGACCTTCTTTTGCGCGATCATGTCGATCGATGTTCGCCGTACGGAGCTCATGGATCTTCTCAATGAGCGACACCAGATTGCTCCCCGCTTTTTGGAGGCTTATTTTCCGGTCAGTACGCGGAGAGTTGGTTCATTCATTTTGACTGTCTTTCTCTTCATCTGCTGGTCTAGCTTACCGGCTAGCACCCCTTTCAATCGTGGCAATGAAAACCTAATGAGACTTCCGGTCGACACGGTTCTAACGCTGCTCGAAAAGCAACAAGTTTACTTGCGAATCCTGTCCTATTCTCATCGTTCGAGAGCTCGCAATTTCTCGGACACTTTGCTTAAGGAAATCGCTCAGGGTCACCCGGAACGCACTTTTCTCCTTTTTGTCCTGGTCATGATGAGCACTTATGCTCTCGTAACTGGCCTCATATCACGAAGCGGTAACGATGAAGTTACGCTAGATTTACATCAACCTCAGGTTGAAGCCAACCATACGCAAGTGGAAGAGCAAGCTGAGATAGCGATATTTCTTCAATTATCGGTGAGCCAACTTTTGCTCATCTTGCTTGATGGTACACTCGTTCTGCACGATTTAGCAGCACGGACTCGTGTGCAATTAGGTCTGGCAGAACTAGGCTCGCAAGTATGGAGACTATCTGTGGACGGAACGATACTTTTCACCGTTGGTCGACGGACGCGGTGGCGTGCCTGGTCTTTACCTGATGGCGGCATGTTTGCTCTACCGAGTTTAGCTAATCAAGATGCTTCAATTCTGGATGCGAGCCTTTCTAAGGAGCGCTTTCGCATCATTTGGTCAAACGGTGTTTTCTCTGACTACGAGTGTTCTTGTATGCGAACTCAGAACACCTCTATCGAGAACGTCACCAGGGCTTTGTTCGTTGGTCCGGCGTTGCTACTGGAGTTGCGAGGTGGTCTTTGGATGTCGCATGCCAGTGGAAAGCATTTTGACGTGGACAAGCCAATTTGCGACATTAAGCGTATTGATGACAGTACTGTGGCGTTCGTCACTCTCAGACAAGTACTTGTCTTCGATGTTGCTCAGCAAATCTTGATTCGCTCCATTGTAGTGCCAAGCAATGCAGAAGCAATTCGCATCGAGCGCTGTGCAAAAGGCTTTGCTGTGACGTACATGAACGAAACGGACGTAAATGAGGTTACACTACTCGAGGTGGGCGACACTGGGTCGGAAACCCAGACAAGGTTTGTCTGTGACGAATTCTGGGCTCTGAATATAGAGAAGAGCACGATTGTGTCGTTCGTTTCGCAAAACAGTGCTTAATATTGTTGTGTAGGCGAGATTAGACTCTAGTTCCTCCTTCATGATCACTCTCATCGTCGGAAATTTCAAAGACATCGCCGTCCCCAAGATCCGTGGACTCATCATTTTCCAGGGAAGAGTATGAAGCCCAGCACAAAATTCCGAACGCCAAACCAATTAAGACTCCACCTGCAATGGCCGCCAGGCTCAAAGGTTTTCCTGTGATGACTGTATCAACGATGGCCACCATGAAAATGGACAGCAAGGATGCGACACTTGCGAGCACGGGTGAAGTGAGTGAAATCATGGCCAGTAAACACGAACTGTAGATGAAATTGGCGGCAACTGATGCGACAAGGGCCCAGACTGCAGCTGCTGGTGGAGCTTCAAACCGCTCCCAACCGATGAAATGAAGCAATGGAATAGGAACCCACATGATCGTCAGCGTGAAGAGCCCAAGAGCAGTGGCCATGGCATTCGCAAAGATGATGGACTTGCTTGGCTCATACTGGTCAGGAGGACAACCGAGCTTTTTGTACAGCACCTCGTAGAGACCATACAGTACGGCTCCTATCGAGATGATCAGATTGCCAAAAGTGCGTTTACTGGAGTTCGCAGTGTCGTCCGAGGGGTCAGAATCACCGTATGCAATAACGAGCACGCCGAGCACACTCAGGCCTACGGCAACCATTTTATCCAAGCGGATCCTCTCCTTTAGCAGCGGGATGGAGAATGCGTAAGCGAAGAAGGCTGAAGAGTTGTAAATTGCACTAAGATCTGAGGCTGTCGTCATGTTGACAGCGAGGTACCATGTAGTGGCCGCCACAGTCAAGCATAGACCACAGATGGTAATGACTGCGCTCATGTGGAGTATCATTGAGCGGTCACCTGCGTCAGACTTGGCCATGACTGCCCGAGCAGTGTCGCTTATATCGCTCAGCATGCGCTTAGTGACAACCGTTGCAGACGTTCCGGGCTGTCTAAGCCGCAGCCAGACCCACATCCCAATACCGTTGAGCCACCACGAAGAGTGTGTCACGTAGAGCATGAAGTATGGCTTTTCATAGTGTAGCTTCGCCTGGATGTATTGTGCCAGCTCTGTTTGAATGGTGAAGCATATGAGAGATATTGGGAGAGCAATTCCGATTGCGTAAAGATAAGCGCTCTTAGAAGCGTCTACGCTTGACTTGGCAGTAGCAAAGGATCTGAATGTCGCTTGTGATTGTGTCCTTCGTCGACTGCTAGCCACAATTTCGTGTTCTTCATGTTCTTGGTCCGCGGACGCCAAAAGAGCGGCTCGACTGCTCATACGATTGAGGTTCTGCTCTGACATGAATTGAATGGTCACCAGCGGCCGTGAGCATGTCCCGTTGGCTGCTAGACCGGTGCTCGTTGGCCAAGAAAGAAAGCGGTGCTGTCGAGTGCTTGGGCGTCATTCTCTTCATCTGTCGAGATTCATCTTAACTCCGAATTGACCGCGACGCTCCCAATGGCCAGGCACCACTTGGACATGAACACATGAATGACACCAGCTATGAAGTGATTACAAGGTTGTGCGAAGCTCAAGGGGGTCATATAATATGCCAGGCACAGTACCTACTTGCGATTCCCTTGTTACGGGTCCACATTGTCATCTATCCGTCGACTGCTCTTCGGCAGATAATGCAAGACTGCAAAGAACGAGGTAGCGGCAATCACACAAAAGATCAAGAACACGTAGCCTAGTGATTAGTCTTAGCATGAACCCTGAACGCTTACCACCCATGGCATGCCTGAGCACCGGAAACAGTATGCCAATGATAAACGTGCCAACCCAATTGACTGACAAACCCAGACTCTGAGCGAAACCAACCGCTTCCACATCAAACAGCTCGTTTGCAAGCAAGAAAGGCACTGGTCCCAAACCAAGGCCGAATGAGCCAATCATGCCGACAGCTGAAGCAGCGGACAAGTAAGGCATGCTTCGCTCCAGGCCAATGCAGAGTGATAGAGAAAAGACGCACATGCCTGCAAGGGACATGAGGAGCAGGGATCGTCGACCGCTCCGCTCAATCAGATGCGCTGCGAGAAGCGTCACAAGAAGGTTGACCATCTGAATGAGCACTGCGATCCAGGCCGACAGCTTTGGCAGGAGCTTCGAGAGAATTGCCGTTGAGTAGAAGATGACGGCGTTTGTGCCTGTCAATTGCTGTGCAAGCTGGGTAATGAAGATGATGCGAATGGCACTTCGATACTCCTGCCGTGTGGCAAATTCAAGCAACGACAACTTTGGCTGAGCGTTTGCGTCTGTTAACAAATCTTGTTGTCCGGCTCTGTTTCTATCAGCTCCTTTCCACATTCGCACTTCATCGTCGACATCACTGCAGGCCCGAATCTTTGATAGTGCTTGATGTGCGAGTGGCAGCTTCCCGGGTTGCAAGGCGAGCCATTTAGGAGACTCGACCGTTGCAGCAAGCATGGCAGATTGAAGCAGAGCCAAGATCGATCCAACGAGTAGTATATATCGCCAAAGCATGGCCTTTGCTAGAAAGATACCGAGAACTTGAGCAAGCATGATGCCAAGCACAATAGAGACCTGCGTCATGACGCCAACTGTGCCCCTGATGTGCTGGGGCGATACTTCTGCAAGATAGATCGGGACTGAGACCATCGATACTCCGCTTGCGATGCCGACGACGAATCGACCGAAGACGAGAGCTATTATGCCATTCGCACACGTCATGAAGAGTGATCCAAGAAGGAAAACAGCGCAATTCAAAAGAGAGACTTTGCGCCGCCCATAGCGGTCAATGAGAGTTCCAGCACACAATGATCCCACCAAACCTCCGATAGCAAAGACTGCAACAACAGCTCCTACTTGGTCTTCGGTCATCTTGATACAGTCTGAGAAGGCTCCTTTGGATTGGCTGCTCTGTTTCGTACCGTACTGGCAGGAGATTGAGAGAGCAATGGGGTTGATTTCCCCGATATGGTAGCCAAACATGGCAGAACCCAGAGCATGTGAAGCAATCGAGTACACCAGGAAGGTTGTCATAGTACTCATCGCTCTTGATGATAAGCGCAGAAGGGAGAGACTCTCACATGGGCTTGTGTTGTCTCGAAACTTGCAACTGCTGTTGGCTTGTCTAGGAATGCGCTTCAGAAGACGACTTACGACTGACTCCGCTTGCAATTGAGCACTCCCAGGTAGAACGCTGTAAATTACCTAGCTGCTATTACTCGTTCTCCTGCTGCTTCGAACCTAGACTGATCATTCTCTTGCATGCTGCTTGCTCATGGAACGGTACCTTGCTCGAAAGAACAAGGCGCACGTCAGGGTCCTCGACAAGTATGTCATTCTTGGCTTCATCTCAAGCGGCACATATGGCAAGGTCTACAAAGCAAAGTCAAGCTTCCTAGATGACGAGCGCGAGTATGCTATTAAGAAGTTCAAGCCAGATCGCGACGGACAGGCAGTGACATATACAGGTCTTTCACAGTCGGCAATACGAGAGATGGCTTTGTGTCGTGAGCTCCGCCATGAGAACCTGGTTAATCTACACGAGATAATACTCGAAGACAAGTGCATCTACATGGTTTTTGAGTACGCCGAGTACGACCTGTTGCAAATCATTCACTACCACGTCCATCAACCCAAACCAAAGCAGAAGATTCACGATGCCGCAGTGCGCTCCATCATGGCTCAACTTTTACAAGGTGTCGACTACCTGCACAAGAACTGGGTGATGCACCGGGATCTCAAGCCTGCCAACATTATGATCAATAAGAATGGCCAAGTCAAGTGTGGTGACTTGGGTTTGGCGCGTCTCTTCTTCACCCCTTTACAACCCTTTTATACTGGTGATAAGGTCGTCGTCACAATCTGGTACCGAGCCCCTGAACTACTGCTCGGTGCGAAGCACTATGGCCCGGCTATTGACATGTGGGCTATTGGGTGTATCTTTGCAGAGCTACTCGTGCTGCGACCATTATTCAAAGGAGACGAAGCGAAAGTGGACAACAAGAAGCAGGTACCTTTCCAAAGGGAGCAGCTGAAGAAAATCATCGATATGCTTGGCAAGCCTACTCCGGAGCGTTGGCCTGATGTGGTCAACATGCCAGAATACAACCAACTCAAGACATTTCGAGCACAGCACTATGCTAATCAGTTGCCAAACTGGTATCAGCTGATTGGATCCATGGCAGCGAGTCAAGAGGGTCTTAAATTGTTAATGAGTCTGCTGGAATACGACCCTGCCAAGCGTCTTAGCGCTGAAGATGCCTTGAAGCACCCGTACTTTCAAGAGATGCCGAAATACACATCAAATGCCTTTGAGGGTACGGGCATCATCTATCCTAATCGGCAGATTCGAGCAGATGATACTGACATGAGTCATGTCGTCCCTGTGAAGAAGGCGAGCACGACTGCAAATCAAGCTAGCTTGTCTGTCACAGGTAAGCGTGGTCATGATGCAGTGGGAGGCACGACATCTAGTGCAAAGAGGGCGAAGTAGGAGGGCATCACCAGATTGACTTTATGCTTGTACAATAGACCTTAATGAATGCTTCACGCCACTACCGCCGGTGTCTTACTTGCAGCCTTCCTGGCTGCCTCTGCTGGGTCTGCTGGCAGCACAATCTTGCCGCTCGCCAAGTCGTCGGCCAGATAACCTCGCTTCTCCTTCATGGTGTAGAACTCGAGGTCCTTTCGACGCGTAGGCAGCGCTGGCTTTGGCAATTTGGCAAACGTGTGTGGTTTGAGTAGCGCCCGCATGGAAAGAGCGTTGCGGTATGTGCAGACGATGCTGCCACCCACAGCTTCAATTCTAGCAATTGCTTCCGATGATGCTTTGGTAACGTCCAGCTGGACGGGCGTCTTGAGTGCTTCTTTACCGCCTGCAAGCAGCTTAACGCCGTCTTTGATTCCATGAATAACGTTAGATTCGACAAGATGCTTCATCGATATCGGTTTCGATGGGTCTATTCTACCAAGGTCAATCCAGAGCTGCAGCTTGCCCAAGTTCAATGGGCTCAGGTCTTCCTCGCCCGAGTTATTGAAGCCGCGCTTTGGGAACAAGCGCGAAATGGGTGTTTGCCCGCCCTCAAAGCCTCGTGGAGCGCCGTTTCCTGATCTAGCCTTCTGTCCCTTGTGACCTCGACCTGCAGTCTTGCCCTTGCCACTTCCTGGTCCTCTGCCGAGGCGCTTGACATTATGGGTTGCGCCTTCATTGTCGCTGAGTCTATTGAGAATGGACATGCTCCTGAATGCGGTGCATGCTGCAACGGGTGCCGATGCAGCTTTGAGCATGAGTACGTGCATGACTCCCTGATTGGGCTATTCTCTCTAACACTCCCGCGCCCGTCTGTCGCTATAGCAGCTAGTCTTGTTGAACAAAGTGCAGTTCGTGAATAAAACTCAGCAGCGACGACAAACCGGCCACAAAGACCACCCACACGGCACACGGAAGGGCGCAGCGGACTCCTGAGGCAAAGCCCGAGTGTGCAGCCCCGGTACTGTCAAAGAGACGCCTCTCCTTCTTGTACTTCACGCGCCATCCACGCCGTTCTGCGTCTTTGAGCGGCACTTAACGCGCTCCTTCCCTATTCAATAGTCATGGGCGCCAATTTGTCTAGAGCCATGGGCAAGCTCTTTGGAAACAAGGAGATGCGCATCCTTATGCTCGGTTTGGATGCAGCGGGCAAGACAAGTACGTGCTCCTCCTTGCGCTTCTAGCATGTATCCTCAAACTAACAACGCTCAAGCGATTCTGTACAAGCTCAAGCTCAATCAGAGCGTCACTACAATTCCTACTGTCGGATTCAATGTTGAGACGGTGACTCACAAGAATGTCAAGTTCAATGTCTGGGATGTCGGGGGCCAGGATAAGATCCGGCCACTTTGGCGCCATTACTACACAGGCACACAGGCGCTCGTGTTTGTTATTGATTCTGCCGACCGGGATCGCATTGATGAAGCACGCCAGGAGCTGCATCGTATCATCTGCGACCGCGAAATGCGGGAAGCGCTGTTACTTGTCTTCGCCAACAAGCAAGATCTACCTGGCTGCATGCCTCCAGCTGAAGTGACAGAGTGTCTACAGCTCAACAAAATGAAAGACCGACAGTGGCTCGTCAAGCCGAGTTGCGCGGCGACTGGTGAAGGACTATTCGAAGGACTTGCGTGGCTCTCCACGAACGCAAAAGTTCCCATCAAAGGAGGACACTGAGATGTGGTCGTCTGGCACGATCCATCCCGTCTTGCAGTCGCCCTTTGGTATGGTATCTTTTTACTTGCTGCCCGAGCGCGTCCGACCAAACACTCCTTGTTCAATTCTTCCCTCTTATGTTTTTTAAAGGTTGTCCTTTTCTCACAGCTCCAGCCTCAGAGCTAATCAGTAGGCCATACTTCACTAATACATTGTGTGCCTTGTATCCTTGTCGCTGCTTCAGGTCTTCTTGCAAGTCTCGTAGAACGTCCTCGCTTGAGCTTCGAGGACATCGAGCGTACTTTCGGGCAATTCCTCTGTCACCAGTCCAGGTTGACCTCTTACAAGTGACAGTGGTGCGATGACACTAAATGGAGGAAGCACTGTTTCATCCTCTATCCAGACGCCGTCCTTGATGATGGAGAAATTGCCAATCTGGCAACGCTTGCCGATGTGCACGTAGCTGCCAATATGTGCGGCCTCAATTGTGGTTTCCTCGCCGATATGGACATAGTCTCCTAGCTTGAGGGGCCAGTACTGTAGCTCGCCCTTGACTTGCTTGCTTGGGGGTTTCAGCGTACACCCCTTGGAGAGCAGACAATATCGACCAATTGTCACTGCTGTGGGCGCTATTGAACCAGCTACCTGTGCAGAAGGTGTGCGTTGAAGATCCCCTCTGATAGTACAGTGCGACTGGATAATGGTCTTACCACCAAGGATGATGCTCTGAGTATTGACAAGATTCAAGCCAACACGCGAGATGCGGTTGCCAGTCTCCGTCTCAATATACTCGGGGCGTTTGGCGCGCGAGCTTGATTTGACTTTCGACATACAGGCAGACGACTAGTTTGAAAGCCTCACAAGAGCATCTGCACAGGCGTCAACAGCAGGCCCTCATCTACGCAAAGCAGAGGCAGCAGGCTAAGACTGGCAAGTGTGGTGCGCATCTGGAAAAGTCCGCGTTGTATAGCCCACCACACCCGGAGTTCCGGAGACACAACGAAATATTCCTGATAAACACGGCACGATGACGAAGCAGGATTACAAGATTGGGTATGAACGGGTCTAGCGTTGTGCCGCCTCGAGCGCAGCCATTCTAGGATTCATTATTGAGGCCGCGCATGCGATGGACGAGGAGCGAAGATGCTGGAGGTCGCAATGGAAATTGAAGAGGAGGTAGATCAATTCACCCGGGCAGCAACACACTTCTGTTGCTCCAATGTCTCCCGATTTTGCCGCCGGAGTTCTTCCTTTGCGCTTGCCAAACCTGAGCAGGCATGTTGCTCCAACAACCGGTGTTTTGCGCAAAAGTGGCCCGCACAGAGAGAGCAGTCGAGTCCACGTAACGCAGGCACAGAGCAATCTGCTTTTTGGCAGCGCTTCTTGGGTGCGCCACCAGGCATACGCATGCTAACCATAATCGTTTGTCCATCCTGAAGCCGCGCCATGTCCAAGGGCCGGCCGGCAGAGGTGAGCACTTGGTCTTGTGCCGCGATGTGTGTATGCGCCTGAATGCAGGCGGGGAGAGAGGCGATGTCCTCTGTGCTGAGGACGGTGGTGCGATGTGCCTTAATGAGGAGCTGCATTGTAGGCTGAGTAAGGCGAATGTGCTTTGGAGACTAGGTGTGATGGAAGGAAGGGCAGGAGGGAGAGGTGCAATGATGTCTTGAGATAAGTCGTTGGCTTCCGTGGCGACGCGCGGCTTCCACGCTCCAGCCCCTCAACACCAACTCAAGTCTGGCACGGGATGAACTGAAACAGCCGGCCGCAAGCATAGATAGTGTCAGCAAACACACTCCGGACGCATGGCATCTCTTCTCTGGACAGGCATATCCCGGTCAAGAGTGGCTACTTGAGGTAATTCGATTTATGTGTCATATGAGTGTACATGACACACGACATGCTTCTATAGGCCATCATTAGTAAATACAATGGCCACCTTTGCTGGGTGTTTGCCTCGTCAATCTAATGCTATCGTCGCCTCCTTGCAGACTCTTGTTGTCCGCCTTGAGTACTTTGTGCCATCTCGACAGAGCCATGCAACCCTCAGCAGCACCTCAAGAACGCACGCTCGGTCTTCAGCCCAATTGAGCCCATTGAATATGCCTTACTGAGGTCGAGGTCTTCCTCTAAGATGGAATCTATACAGCTACCCCTTGAAATATGGCAAATGATTCTCGAAGCTCTGACTCTGGAGCCCCATCTTGAGAGCACACGCGACGCCCTGGTACAGCTTAGTCTCACGTGTAGGAGTCTCCGACCACTAGCTCAGAGTCTGCTTTGTCGTGATCTCATCTGCAAAAGAACCTCAGTTGAGTCTTTCATGATGGCCATCAAGCTTGCTGGACTACATGATTTGCTGCCTCGTCAGATCCACTTTGGAAGATATCCTCTCCGTCCTCACCCTAAGGAGACAAGGCCAGACACGGGAATGAATGGTATGCAAAGTCGGAACATGGGCCAAAATATACTGAGTGAACTCATGTGTCATTGCAGGCCATCGAAAGAGTCCTCTGTAAGCAAATTGAGCATTCTCACCTGCAACGATAACGATTTTGATGTCGATGCATGCCTTTACAATGGACGCAAAGAGAGCACTGTCACGAAACAAGCAGGCACGGAATCGTATGTCAACCAAATTGAACCAGGGGCATCCACCCAGGTACACTGGGCTGCAGAGCACATCAATCATCCGTTCCTCTCTGCTCTGACACATTTATCTCTGCAAGGCAGATTCGTTCGCTTGACGCTCAGCCACTTTAAAAACCTTCGATTCCTTTGTCTCAACTCGATTAATGTTTTCACCGACCTTTTGCAGCACTTGCGTACTTACACGATGCTTCAACATCTCGTCTTGGTCGCCCCTAGTTTCAGTGAATTTCCCTACAGCAACTTCTTGTTAATGGTGCCCGATCTGAAGCCACGCCTGACTGTAATCAATCCCAGGGCAAAGACCATCAATGACCCGTACTTCAAGCGCATCCATCGCGACAATACATATCTGGAAGACTGTGCTCGTGACAGGCGCGTGTATGACTTGCAAATTTATCGTGTCTCTTTGGAGCATCTTGGAGGTAGCCAAGCGTGGTCTGATGCCATTACGAATGCAATTCGATCTAGCTCTATCTGGGACATGGCACTCTCATTAGGACAGCGTTGCGGGAGAAGCACGGGTCTCTCTGTTCCATACTAATCTACCAATCACAAGCTCTTGCCAGCAAAGTAGCGTACTGCTCCAGGTACTTTTGATCTTCTTCGTCGAACCCTTCAAGCTCCTCGCAGTCAATGTCAATCACGCCGACTACCCTCCCATCAACGATGATAGGCACCACAATCTCAGACTTTGTTTGGGAATCGCAAGCAATATGGTCAGGATGTGTGTGGACATCTCTCACAAGGCTAGTCTTTGCTTGGAGGGCAGTTTGACCGCAAACACCCTTGCCAAAGCGAATCGTCTGACAAGCCACTTTCCCTTGAAAAGGACCGAGGATGAGTTGGGCATTTGTGCTTGGATCCAAGACATAAAAACCTGCCCAGTTCACTTTATTGGAGGGTGATGGCAAAGAATGGAAGCCGTGCCACAGCAGACTAGCCGCATTGGCCAAATTCGCCACCCAATTTCGTTGGTTCTCGAATAGAGCTCTGGAGGAATCAAGCACCTGTTCATATACCTCATGTTTAGTAGCATTCTTGTTGAAAGAAGAGGCATCTGCGTGCACCTTAGGATTAGACAAGCTAGAATATGATGGACCAGTACCATAACTGTTAGGGGTAAGCACTTGATGTTCAGAGCTCTTGTTCACGAAGAGCCAGTGCCAATGCAAAAGAATGGAGGATCAAATGCCTTGGTGCTCTTGACTTTGAGCTTGAGCTTGTAAATGTCGTGCTCAGCACATCTTATGCACCTCACATACACGTGACAACAAAATCAAGCTCGGGAATCCCATCTGAACAAAGCTCTGCTGGCCGCGGTTGCATGTGGGCAGGAGAGCTGCGTCATAAGGACTCGACCTGCAGGAAGACACTCTTGCAGTCTATTCTGTTGCAGCAGTCTCATTGCCAGATCTGCTGTCATGATAGGTTTTGCCAAGTCTCTGCTAGTATGGGTGCTCTGGACTGGTTGGCACAGCACATGCTATTCAATCAAGCTCACAATCCTGCTCTTCACAAAGCTCCCTCTCTTGTCCTACATAGTATGGGCTAGCTTTTCCTCACTTGCAGTCATTGCTGCACTCAGTCCAGCTTTAGTCTCTCAGTATCGACCACTGGTGCGCAAGGCTGCACTTTTCAATTGTGTTGCTCTCAGCGCAGTCTCTGAAGTGCCGCACCTTATCATCGTCTTGAAGCTTGTCTTCATTAGCTTCTCGAGGATCTATGGCACATACAAATCTTTTATTAGCTGGCCATTTCTTCTGCTCGACATTGTTTCATTAGCTGGATGTCTCGGTATACTGTATCAGCAGGCCGAGGACGTGCAGAGAATGGTGGAGCAAGCTGCACCATTCTTACAAAATGACTCAACTCGCTTTGACTCCTTCAATCTCCTTGTTGAAGTTTTCGCACCTCTCTGGAGAGACGATGAGCTCGTTTGTTTCAAGGATGCTGGCTATTTTGGCGCAGAACAGCTTCGCGAAAATAGTGTCAAGCGTCTCGTGCTCGAAGACACTGGTACCATGGACATTTACAGCACAGGCTTTCCGTCAGGTGCAAACAAGCCGATTGTCATCAACATTCATGGAGGCTCATGGTCGCGGGGTTCCAACAAGGTGCCAAATGCCGTACTCACTACCATGGCACGAACAGGCGAAGTACTTGTCATGTCCATCAACTTTCGTCTCGCTCCGGCGTTTCCATTGCCAGCTGCCATCATTGATATCAAACGAGCCATCATATGGGCCAAGAAAGCTGCCAAAAATCTCGGTGGAGATCCGAACAACATCATTCTCATGGGCGACTCCAGCGGTGGTCATTGCGCCCTCTTATCTGCCTTGACGGCCAATACTGAGGCTTTTCAGGAACAAACTCCCGACGCAGATACAAGTGTGCAAGGCGCGGTGCTTCTCTGCCCTGCGCTCGATCCTACCAACAAATTCAGCATTGATCATCGCTCGGGTGAGGACAGCTGGTTCATTAGAGCATGCTGCGGTGGAGACGAGGCTGCAGCGAAGCTGGTGCATCCATTACAGTATGCTTCCAAGGATATGCCACCTCTACTCTCCTTACATGGTACGGCTGATACCCTTGTAGACATTCAGAACAGCAGGCGCTGGCAAGCAAAGTGCGCAGAGATTGGTGCAAAGGACAAGTTTGACCTTGTGGAACTGCCTCGAGCACATCACGCCTACTCCATCTTTACGAGCATTCGAACCATTGCTGCTGGTCTGATTGCTGCCGATTGGATCAAACACAAATCACAGCTCACAAAGGACAGATAGAGGTTCATAAATGAATATTTGTGTCTACTCATTTTTGCCTCCCCTTTCATCTTGCATGCCAATTACAGGGCCCGGAGCTTTCGAGGGCATCTCATTCTTTACTCCTTTGGGAGGTCCTGCATTCTTTCTATCCTCCATGCCTTTTCCCGCCGCCTAAATGATTAGTTACGCTTACAACAATGCGGACAATTACCTCGGATTGAACATTACGTTCTTTGTCATCCTTGCTGGTGGCGTGACCTTGCGAAGCCGGCTTTTGACCAACATGAGAGTCTTTGACGACATATGTGCGCGTCAGTGGTACTCTGAGCTTCTGGCTTGCTTGCAGATATGTTCGCAACATGATGGCAAGGTTGATGGTTTCGCAGGAGCTTCTACGTCATGACAAGTCGCGTTGCGGGGTGCTCACAGATTCAGATGGTCCAAATGAGCCATATCCCGGAATGTACAAAGAAAAGTGCTGCTATTTATTTGCGGTGCTTAAACCACTTGGATGATCAGGCTGCCCTGATTGATGCTAATCGAACTCGTCACGAGCAGCCTGTCCTCACGATTGTATCCGAGATGAATGTCCTGTGACAATCAAAAGATTTTTCAGGAGAAGTCAGAACCTATGATCACTGTGCATGCTTGCCAACACTCGGATGGAGAATAAGCATAGTCACAAAGGACAGGACCAAGAAGAGGATCGCCGAACCTGCAAGCGACGCTACCAAAAGCCTGCTCACAGGAAAGCGATCTTCGATTAGCAAAGTGAATTGAGAAGTTAGTACATACCTCGTCGCAATGCTTGTTGCACGGTGAAGTATCGACTCGCGCCGCCAAGGATGACAAGCATTGCAATGGCGATCAATGACGCTCCCGCTGGTTTGCCGATCCGCCGTAGCTGCTGAAGCTGTTTTTGTGCATCGTCTGAGGCATTCTTTGAGGTATCCAATCTCAGAAGCTGCGTAACAGCAACGCCTCTGTATGTTAGAGTAGCTCTCAAAGATGAACTTCATACGCAGAAGCAAAAGATAGGCTCGTCCTCAACCAGGCGAGAAACTGGCATAAGCATTGTACAATGAGTCGGACGAAAACTTACAGTTCGCTCGTTTGCTAGATGATCTCTAGCGACGCTCTGTGTATTCTCCAGCTCGACCGACAGATAGTCGTGCCAAAAATTGACGATCCAGTTTAAATATCGAGTTCTGGATGTAGACCCAACATATGACGGCGCACTAGACTGTAGCAGCGGGCTAGATTCGTTTGTATCTGATACTGTTGCAGAAGCAGATACAATACCGTTCGAAGTTGGGCGCGAGCTCTTGTTGGCCATCACCATGGTCGATGGGGATAACGCAGGGCAAGGAATACACCTTGAATCAATTGAGAGCGAAGCAGACTTTAGCTAGTGCAAGGAACAGGTAAGCTGGACCTGAAGCTGTGCATCGCCACGACGAAGCAGGTCACTCTTTCAGAACTGTGCTCTGTCATTGCATGCTCGCTGTGTCGCAAGAGCGTCAGGAGATGGCGCCATGGTCGCGGTCGGCCGGCACCAAATTCCCTCTTTCGGCACCCAGCTGGCCAGCGCAGTGCGACGACTCGAGTCGCTTTGTACTGTATAATTACGCGGCAGGCAACAGCTGTCTACGTTAAACACAGTGCTAGCTCGACAGTCTCCGTAGTCCGCTTGATACTGCTTCTTACTAGTGAAGCGCATTCTATTGCCTGATGGAGACTCCAACTTCAATTTCCAATAGCACCAGCCCCGAGGCTGTCAACGGGGATTCTGCACCTTGCCACGAATGCTCCTATCGCGGCTTCCTCGCAAATGACGGAGCAGAATTGGTCTTTCAGAGCTTTGGCGTGCCAGGCCCTGCATGTGTTATTCTCTTGCATGGATTTTCCGGCTCGTCTGACTACTTTACTCGCTCTTTTGAAGAGCTCTCCAAAACGCTTTGGGTCGTGGCGCCCGACCTTCGAGGCCATGGACAATCAGCCAAGACTTCAAATGGCTACCATGTTGCCAGACTTGCGGCAGACTTGCGCGACCTGATTCTCGAGTTGCGGAAGACCGTACCAGATTTGCGACCCATGGGTGTCGGTTGCTCAATAGGTGCAGCTATATTGTGGACCTACGTTGAGCTTTACACAGAGAGCGACTTCGATCGTTTCATATTGTAAGCTACCCTACGGCTTGATGGATCTGACCTTAGTGTGGACCAAGCGCCGCTACAAAACTACGCAATTGATGGCTCCTGGCTGCTTGGTAAGACAATACATTTGTTGAAAGCTCCTAACATAAGGAAACTACGGCTGTCACGATGCTGCATCTCTCGCTTGGAATCAAGCAAATATGATCCTGAGCCCTTCCTCCGCCTGGAAAGGTTTAGTTTCTTCTTGCCTTGGTTACCGCTTCGATGCCGATTACGGCCGGCAAATCAACATGTCTCGCGATTGCGCTGAGGCAGATTCTCTCTTCTTCACAAGCATCTCCAACTTGTGTGACCCGAGATGGCTCGCTAAGCTCATGGCAGATCATACAGCCTATGACCATCGAGATACAATTCAGTATGGCATCTCCAAGCCATGTCTTGTTCTCTATGGAAAACGCAGTGGGTGTTTCCCTGCGGAAGGCATGATTGAGACTGCGCGTTTGCTCAATCAAAAACGTTCTGGTCTGTGCGGTACTCTGCAATTTGATTCGGGTCACTGGCTGGTATGGACTGCTTGCCTGTTGGATTGTGCTGAGTTTAGTTTTACGAAGAGGCAGCCAAGTTCAACGCTATCGTGAGGCAGTTCCCGCACCTTTGCCCATCCGCATCAGAAGTGGATAAGGTCAAGCATCTCTATTCAGACATGCATCTCTGAACTTTGTGACTTGCTCCGTCTCATGAGGTCATCTATACAATATTCCTATGCGACGCGGGGTTCAACACACCAACATCATGTTCAAGGCACGGAGCACATTCGCAAGGCATGGTCGGCGCTTTGCGAGTAGTATCTCTGCACAAGCACCTTCGGGCGTCTTGATGCCTCTCTTGGCGGCCAACCTCAGCCTCACGGGCTATGTTGCATTCAGCCAATATCAGCTCAGTCAGCAGCAGCAAAAAATAGGTACGCGCCTACAGCGAGAGAAAAGGCAGATGCTAATAACAGTTGCTGACCTCGACTATCTCTATGACAGAGTGGACGAAACGCTTGGCCGGATTGACCTGCGAAATAACGAAACAACCGGCTACTTTGAGAAGGTAAGCCAAAAGGTGGACGAGATGAATGCAGTAGAAAGGAAGTCAAAGAAGTAGCTATACAGGTTCTTGTGGCTCCAACGTCCGCTGCACTTGTCTCTTGAGCGTAGATCTAGTCCAGTTGGACCGAGCATCATCATCACGTTCTTTGCCTGCCAGCTTGCTTGAGCGCGCATGAAGCGCTTCTACTGCTACCTTGTTAGCAGTGGCCTTGAGTGTTAGTTGTTTTCCGTCGGTGACCTCTCGCGTCCACTGACTGCTTTGAACAAAGGCGAAACCTGGCGGCGGCTGTACATCATCGAGGTTGTGTGTTGTGAATGCATCTTCGCGCCCTGCATTGCCGATTGTGCTGAAGCCAGAATAGATGACTCGCTTCTCTCCGCGTGTATCGTCTCCTTTGTAGCGATATTCATAGACAACCACCTCGCGCTTCTCTGGCAATCTTTCCGGATCAAGGTACTCGCGCTCCACCTTGTCAGCAATCTGTTCGCGCACTTTTTCGCTTGCAGATGCAGACATGCGCTGAATGTGTTTGAGCAGTGGCAGGAAGCGTTTGTGGCCAGAGAGCAGAACAATCCAGCCAGAGAGGAGTGCCAGGAATTTGACTGGCACATATGCAGCCAGGACCAAGGCCGTGAGCATGCCAACACAACACGCTACAAGAGTGACACTCGACTTTTTTTCATTTGCAAAGTTCGCATAGTCCGTCAAGACTTGCGCAATCTGGTCGTATGCTTCCACATAATCTTCCATGGCATTTTGAATGTCGCGCATGTTGATGAGAAAGTCGCGGCCTTCTGCCTTTTCCCCAAAGTTCTTTGCATTGCCCGTACTAGTCGCCCAGCTATCCAAGTCTGGCGGCAGTGGGATATTAGAAGGCGGTGGTGGATGAAGTTGCAAGAAGCTCGGTATGAGTAGACCAAAGACAGCCGCTGCAAAGGGCAAAGCCAACGCCAAATACGGCTGCAAGCAGAGCAGCGTCCATATCATACCATAGGATACTGTCTCCCGTGGCTTTTGCCAGGTATAAATGGCCGCAATGCCGGATTGAAGCTTAAAGAAAATACCAATCCTCGAAGAAAACCGTCGAAAGTTGCGTGTAAGGACAATGAGGTCGAGCGGCGGCGGCTCATCTGAGGATTGCTGTGCACCTTTGCCCTTGCCCTTGCGCTTGTCTGTCTGGTCGGCGGCCGGAACGAGCGAGGAGAGGACAGAGGCAATGACCTGCTCCTGCAACGATGGCGCATCGACATCCTTTTGCTTGTTCATCGCTGCCCTTGGCTGCACATCCCTGGCCGCCTTGGTCGCCTTTGTGCTCGGTGTGTGGTTGTCGGAAACGTCGCATCTGGTGGACATCAACTGGCTCTCAAATGGAACCCGGACCTGGCAGCTTAGAAGTCCAAATTCACGAACAAGAAGACTCCATCAAGGCCTTCATCACAGCCTACTACATCCTCGGGACACCTCGTTCTGCTTGAAAATATAGATCCTGCCTCGAAAACTGGATACTAGAAGCTTTCCTAAACTCGCTACAATTATAATTGCAAAGGCATACATAATTCTCAGTGTCCTGCAACTCTGCTGAGGTATGAGAGAACCGCTCATTGCTTTGTGTGGCAAGCCGTCCTCTGGGAAATCTACTACTCTCAACTCTTTGACTTCTGAACCTGTCGCCAAGACTGGAAGCTTCCCGTTCACGACGATCAAACCCAATCACGGTGTAGGATACCTTACGGTACGCTGCGCTTGTTCACGCTACAAGAGGGAGAATGAGTGTATGCCGCTGTATGGTGAATGCAAAGGTGGTCGGCGGAAGATTCCTGTACAACTCTTGGACGTTGCTGGTTTGGTTCCTGGTGCCTCTGAAGGTCGAGGACTTGGCAACCAGTTCCTTGACGACTTACGCGTGGCCGATTGCTTGGTGCATGTAGTGGATGCATCAGGGACGACTGATGAACAAGGCAAAGAGTGTCGCGGATATGATCCCTATCGAGACGTTGCTTGGCTGCAAAGCGAGATTGTCCAGTGGATCTACAAGAACCTCGAGAAGAAGTGGGCTTCCATCATTCGGCGACACATTGCAACGAAGAGTACGCCCATTGACACACTAGCCGCCCAATTTTCAGGCTACGGGGGCAAGCCTTCTGCGCACCTTGCAAGAGTATTCCAGAAACTCGGTCATAATGCCGAGGAGGCAAAGATTGAACGTTGGAGCCTCGAGCAGGTGGAACATATGGTGGAAGTCTTTGTTCAGGTTCGCTTCCCGACAGTCTTGTCTCTCAATAAAATCGATCACGCAGACGCAGCGGAGAACATTGCCAAGATTGCAAAACACCAGGACCCAGAGTCGATTGTCTTGACATCCGCCGTCGCTGAGAACCTGCTTCGAAAGCTAGCAAAGCAACGCTTCATTCGCTATGAGGAAGGAACGGAGTTCGTGGACACAAAGGAGGACTTGGGACCAGGCGAGGCCGACACATTGCTAGAGATGGACGAACGGACAAAACAGAGGGTGGAGAATCTACGAGATATGGTGCTTTACCGGTATGGTTCCACGGGCGTCTCAAACATTTTGCAAAAGGCCTGTGCAATGCTGGAGCTGACGCCTGTGTACCTCGTGAAGAATGCTCAATTTGGACACAATGACAAACAGCATGGCATCTTCAGGGATGTGGTGCTAGTCAAGATTGGCACGCGTATAGGGGATATTGCAGCAAATATCTCCAAGGCTGACCTCGTCTATGCCGAGACTGCCGGGGGTGTGCGCGTAGGTGCTGACGATCTGCTACATCCTGGTGTGAATGATATTCTATTGTTCAAATTTGCCTGAGGGATCAGGGTACTCAGCTGGGTTTTGGTGCTGCAAAAGAGGGTACTGCCACATCCTTAGCAGCAGTCGTGGATGGCACCACAATGCCGATGCAAAATCTGCTGCGACACGTTGCAACACAGATTTCGCAGAGCATGTGAAGGCTTCGATGGCCCTTGGTGCGGATGCCCTGCTCTGCCCATCTCAAGCTCCAGTCTACAGGAGGAAGCCCCCGCGAAGATGGGCCCAGCGAGTGTGCTCCTTGTTCACGGCCAGGTATGTCCCAATTTAGCTCCCTCCCACGCCGCCGGATCGCCAAAATGCCAAAAAAAGGAAATCGGCGGCAAGAAGCAACAACGAAACCAACACATCTAAAGACACTCGCTTTCCACCCACAGTCTCTCGCTCAGACACCCCTAGATGCATTTCAGTGTCGCAGTCCTGTCCCTCGCGGCAGCATGCTTCTCCCAGGTGGCGGCTCAATCGGCCGTCAGCAAAGCAGAAACCCCAATTCCCACAAAGGCAGTCTCAACCGCCGCCTCACAGGCCACGACCCCCATTACCATCAAGGGCAACACTTTCATGCGCGGTAATGA
This sequence comes from Protomyces arabidopsidicola, assembly GCA_003568695.1. NCBI lineage: Eukaryota > Fungi > Ascomycota > Taphrinomycetes > Taphrinales > Protomycetaceae > Protomyces > Protomyces arabidopsidicola. Next base: position 45,192 of record QXMI01000092.1, read on the forward strand.
GCGCTTTTTCATTGTTGGTGTGGACTACCAGCCCGTATGTCCTTCAATTGAAAGCACGCAATGCTAACCAACATAGGGCGGCTCCAGTGATTTGACTGACCCCCTTAGCAACCCTACGATCTGCGGTCGTGACATTGCAGTCATGCAAACGCTTGGTGTGAACACAATTCGCATCTATACGGTGGACAACTCTGTCGACCATGACGCGTGTATGAGTCTCCTGAGCCAAGCCGGCATTTACCTCGTGCTCGACATCAACACGCCCCAGTCCTCCCTCAACAGGAACGATGCAGCCACTTCTTACAATCTTGCTTACATGCAGCACTTGTTTGCTACAGTGGATGCATTCAAAAAGTACCCCAATGTTCTCGGCTTTTTTGCAGGCAATGAAGTCATCAATGATGCCCCAACTGTCGGCACCGCCCCGTGGATCAAGGCCGTGGTGCGAGACGTCAAGCAGTACATTGCCGCACAGTCTACTCGTTTCATTCCCGTCGGCTACTCCTCTACTGATGTCCCCGGCTCGCGTTACAAATTCCCCGAATACCTCAAGTATGACCCTTCGTTTACACAATCGGCCACGCTAACAATACAGCTGTGGCAACACCTCGACGCAGGCTGATTTCATTGGCACGAACGTGTACAGTTGGTGTGGTGAATCTAGCTTCACCCAGTCCGGTTATGACCAGCTCGTCGCAGGCTTCAGCGATTTGACCATTCCCCTGTTCATGAGCGAGTTTGGCTGCAATCAATTTGCAGGAGACCAGTCCAAAGGGCGTGCATTCACAGAGGTGGCCGCTATCTATAGCGACCAGATGACTTCGGTCTTTTCTGGAGGCCTCGTTTACGAGTACACGCAGGAGGCCAACAACTATGGCTTGGTCACCATCGGCAGCAACGGCCAGGTGAGCGCACTCCCAGACTTCAACAATCTGCAAAAACAGTATGCCGCTCTCAAGATTGACACGTCCGCTCCCGGAAGCAGCAAGACGACACCACCTGCCTGCCCGGGCAACTCGACCGAGTTTCAGGGTGTCTGGGCGGAGGATGTTCTTCCCATCCAACCCGCTGGAGCTGCAGCGCTTATCAAGAATGGAGCTGGGGCTCCTCTCGGCAATGGTGGTAGTGGTACGCAGAATGCAGGCTCTGGCTCAGCCGCCGTTTCTGGCAACAGCAACGTTGGCTTGTCTTCTTCAGCCACTTCTGGCAGTGCAAGCCCTTCGCGATCTGCATCGGCCAGTGCCTCTGCAACGCGTACGTCTGGTGCACAATCTGTCTTGCCCGCTTTGTCTTTGGGTCTGTTGGCCGCTTGGTCGATGACATTCTCAGCGGCATTGAGTGGTGCATTCTTCTTTTAAGCTTACACGTTATGCGCGTGCTGGACGAGGAATGGTGCTTTTATAGCAAGTACTTCTTAGTTTCCGTCTAATCGTTCATTCTTTCATCTTCGACATTGGCGGAGTCAGCTTGCTGCAGCTGCATCTGCATGGAAATTGACATATAAAAACACACACACAATTTCGGCGGCGGAGTAGCATCGCCAACTCGCAAAAGCAGATGATCAAAGACAAGGGTAGAAAAAGTGGAATGCTATGCAATAGACTAAGCCAATGAAGCCTTGATTTCGGCGATACGCTTCTGGTTCTTCTCCTTGCGTTCGGCGTTTGTGAGCCTCTTTGGCTTGTACTGGGAGGATGCCTTTGTGTACTCCTCCTTTGTCTTCTTCTCCGTGAGCTTGGGTGATGGGTCGGCGCGGATGGCGGCGTGCGCACTTGCGTAGATGTCCTCGAGCGCGTCCGACTCAATGCCAGCGGCAATCAAGCCAGCGAATTGCTGCTGGTAACGCTCCTCGTCGTCATCCAAGAGCATGTCCTGATACTCTGCAACGTGTCCGCCAAAGATGTAACGACGAAGGGTCTCAGCATCGAGCTCCTCTCCTTCAATGTCCCATCCTGGGAATCGGTTGGGTGAGTGTGGGATGTAGAGACCGCCGTCGGAGGCACCCTTGAGGGCACCAAAGATGCGGCAGCCGGTGGTGGTGCGCTGGAGACCGACGTCCAACACGACCTTGAAGGGACGTGGGCCATCCTCAACGGCTTCGGTCAAGGTGACCTCGCCATCTGCCTCTTCGACACCCTTGTAGGTTTCATCGAGACCGAGCTTCTTGAGTGCACGCCTGGCCACCAAAAGACCCGTCGCGTAGGCCGCAGACCAGTTGGTGAGGCCGTGCTTGATGCCGTATCGTGGGAGTTCGTGTGCGTAGGCGGCAGTGAGAACGACATCGCCTTCGATCTTTGAGTAGATGATCTGGCAGATGATGTCCTTGTTGGTGAAGCGGACCACGAGTCTGTACTTGGGTGCTGCGTACTTGTTCTTTGCCTGGGTGATGAGACGCTTGCGTGCGTAGTAGTCTGTCTTTCCCTCGCGTCTGCGCCTGTACTTGGTCTGGAAGCGGGAGAAGTACGCCCTGTTCTTGACAAGCTTGGTGAAAGGCATCTTGAGTGGTGCTGTGCTGTGCTAGGCGGTCTCTGTCGCTCCTTTGCGTCTTGTCTCGTCTTGCTGCTTGTTGCTTGGTGCGTGCGTGTGTTGGTTGCTGCGTGACTGCGAATTTGCGGGAGGTCCAGCGCAGACAACAACAAACGTAGGAGAGAGTAGAGGAGAGATAAGAGTAGAGAGAAGAGAGTAGAGAGTAGAGAGAAGAGAAGATTGTAGAGAGAGAGAGAAGAGAGACTGCATGGTGACATGGAACAGCTCATGGCCACAAGCTCAGGCAGGTACAAGGCCATCAAGCTCATCCAGTACACAACAAAGGCCTTCCTCCTCCAGCGCCCTAACCTCACGCAGCAGCATCTCCATCAGCTAGCTTCCCTCGTCGGCGCATGCTCCCTCCAGCGCCGCCTGCTCCAGCTCGGCAATGCCTATAAACCCATCAAGCAGCTCTTGCTTCATGTCCCGAGGGGCAAGCTCAATCTCCATGAATTGCTAGAAACAATAGCTGCTCTGTGCGAAGACGCGAGCGAGGATGCCTTCACACTAGCGCAGCTCGGCTGGCTGCCCGCGCATTTCAAGAGCTTCGCCGTCATCTCGGACCGCGCATGGCTCGCCTCCGTCGCTGTAAGCATCTCCGCCGTTCGTGTTTGATCTGACGCGTAGCTCGACCTCCACCTCTGGATCCGTGAAAAGGTAACCATCATGCGTCAGCGCAGGCTCAATACCCTGCTCCATGAAAAGTACGCCAAAACAACAGAGCGAGAGCTCGTTCGCCAAGAATACTGGCACGACCTCGATGGGGTCCGACTTGCTTGCGATTTCGGACAAGCCTGGTGTGATGTCTTTGATGTTGCCTTATTCAAAGGCTTCGACACCTATTGCGGCCTGATGTCCAGCATCCTCGGCCTCTATCGCTTCGTTGCGAAGACTTGAAGAAGGGTACTGGCGTTACTCAGCGTTGAGTGCTTCGCGCAACGCAGCATTTTCAACCTGCAACTGCTCAATCAGCACATCTGCATTGGCACCCGTCTGCGCTTCATACGCTTGTCGCACAAGCCCCTGGATACGTTGCACCTCCTGCTGTAGTTGCGCGTATTGCTGCTGGGCACTGCGCGTCCGTTCGTGCTCCGCATCGAGTTCTTCCTGATGCCGCCGTTTGAGATGCACCACAGACAGGGCGAGGTCGTGCTCGTGTGCACGAATTCTCTCCATTGCCGTAGATAGACCCAATTCGAACTCTGCCAGTAAGAAGGACATGTCTTCTGTATCTTGCTTGAGCTTGCGATTCTCCTCAATAAGCTGCTCGTGTTGCTGTATCAGGGTATCGGTCATGCGATTTTGTGTTTTGGTTTGACCTGGTTGCTGCGCATGTCCATTGACGCCTGCAGGGCTCTTGGTCGCATACTCCGGCAAGGCATCTTCATCTCCATCACCTTCAGGAAGCTAAATCCTAGTCAGCTGCGTCGCATCATACAAAAAGCTCACTGACCTGCAAGTACTGTGCTTGTCGCCGCAAATGCTCCGTCTCGAGCTGGTTCTCCTTGAGTTGCGCAGAGAGTTCTTGCACAAGTCGCCAGATGCGCTGGAGCTCCACATTGGCTGGACTCGAGGCAACCATGCCTCTAGGCACACGCTCAACTGGCGCTGGAGCCTTGTCGCGGTTTGTGTCGCGTCGCAAGTGAGAAATAGAACAGTCACATCACTCCCTGCTCACACACTAGACACAAAGACAAAGAGGATGAATTGGACGGGTGGGAAGCGTATCAGCAAGATGAGAGGCGGCCAGCAGGAACAGCAGAAGCAGCAGGAACACTTTGCAAAGCGCAAGACAGCGGGTCCTGTGCCTGAGCAAGTCATCACCTACAACGTCTGCATGTCAAGGGTATGGAACGATCACGAGGCTGCTGCAGGGATGGAAGAGGCAGAGCACATGGATGTAGACTGCACCAGCATGCCCATCGGTCGCGCAGCAGCAACAGCAGTAGCAGCAAGTTGTGAAGGACAAGGTATCGACCGGCACTTCCTGGAGAGCAGCGAGTGGACACTTGGACTGGACGAGAACTTCTTGCCGCCATTGCAGCTGGACAAGTACCGGTCACCAGAGACATGGCCAGACCGACAACCTGTAGCTGCAGCTGCAGCAAAGCAAGTCGACCCAGACCAAATGGAGACGTGTGGAGACACAGACATCGCAGACCATACAGAAGTGCGAGAAGCAGTGCAAGACGAGACACAAAGTATCCGCTCCCTCGAAGACAATGTCTCTTGCAGCTCACATCTCGAAAGCACCAATCGTTCCTTCCATCTGGCCCAACCAGTCCTGCAATCCAGCAAGCGCACTCGAGAGCAGTCGGACGAGCTAGTTGAGGATCCATTCAATCTTGCACATCTCATCAGCAAGAAACGCCCTAGGCAGAACAGGAACTGGCAAGGTCAATTCAGCAGTCTTCAATCGGATTACCACAGCATGGACATTTGAGCACAATTGAACTCAAAAAAAACAAACCCCAAATGCATAGAATGAGTGTAGAAAGAGTTGACTAGTCCTTCTTGTTGCTTACGAGCTTGGTGCCCGGTACGAGGAGCGGATTGAAGAGCTGGTTGCCCTCAGCATAGCCTTGTCCCATACCGAAACCGATGCCAGTAAAGACTGGCCACATACGCCCTGCCATTAGCTCCTGTTACACTTCATGGGGCCCACCGCACGTCTAAAGAGAATCACAGAAGCGACGACGCCCACTCCGAAGCCCAGTCCGGCTTTGACGATGCCATTTGAAAGAGCAAGATCCCACTGTGCATTAGTATTGGCGTATTGACTCGCTGATGTACCTTGTCGTTGAGGATCGCTTCGCTAGGTCGCTTGGCCTTGGTCTCTGATGACATGCTTGCGTGAGAGGTGTGTCGCCTTGATGGGTGTTCTTGGATTTTGGATGTCCAGCAACTTCTCGGCCTGAACACCGTGACATCAAGTGCAAGACCGACCAGCTTAACACGATGCAGCCCTGACCATCGATGCATGGCGCTTTGTCCATCTACGTTCACTATCCTTACTGCTCTCGCATCTGCTCCTTCTGCAACTTCAACAAGTACCTGCTTCCGAGTAACACCAGCCAGGATGCACTCTTTGGCCACTATCAAAAAGAGCTCAAATACGGCTTGACGCGCTACGCTGCTTCTCATAGCTCAAGGCAGATACGCTCAGTCTATTTTGGTGGAGGAACGCCTTCACTTGCTCCCGGACTTGTTCCTGCTGTACTCAAAACTATTCATGCGTGTGGCTATTCCCTCGATGCAGATTGCGAAGTCACGTTGGAAGCCAATCCATCCTCCTTGCCCGACTTACAACGACTTTCTGACGAGGGAGTGACTCGAATGAGCCTTGGCGTACAGTCCCTGTCCAGCTCAAAACACCTCGCCTTCTTCAGGCGAGAGCATTCGGTTAGTCAAGCCTTGTCAGCATTAGAAGGTCTGGCTAAGGCTCGGAGCCTCTTCAAGCACGGCTTCACATTTGACCTTCTCTTTGGCAATCCAATTCTTCCAGGAGAGGTGCAGACATCGTTACAGGATGACTTGGCCCTCGCTATGCCCTTTGCCCAGATTGGCGGCCATTTGTCACTGTATGAGTTGACTGTGGAAGGAGGCACACCACTTGCACGTCAAATTCAAAAGGACCCATCCAATTGCATCATGCCAGATCAAGACTTGCGTGCGGAGGAATATGAACAAGCAGCCAAGGTCTTTCAGCAGCATAACTGGCTTCACTACGAAGTATCTTCTTTCGCAGCGTCCATGCAACATATTGGCCAGCATAACTTTGCCTTTTGGATGGGTGCGCCTCTCCTTGGCATCGGTCCTGGTGCGCATGGGCGCCTGCCTCTCACGCGAGACGGCGATCTGATCCAAGTACGCACGCGTAATGTCCCGGATCCAAAACGATGGGCGGAGCAAATCAACATTTTGCAGCATGGTTGCGCAAAGGAAGACACACTTACGTATGGTGATTTTGCAGAGGAGCTGATTGTGCTTGGTCTGCGTACATCCGCAGGCGTCTCTGCGTCGCGTTTCAAATCGCTTCTTGCTGAAGGGGGGCAGTCCACCAACCTGTCGAACCATCTGGATGTTGACGAGGTTTCGCGATTGGTTGGGCATGGATTGCTTGTATACAATGAGAGCTCTGCAATACCTGCCGATACTCCAAGTGAATGGCGCTCCGCCTTTATCGATGGATCACTGAAAACAACTCATCAAGGCCGGTTTGTGCTTGACACAATATTGCCACGCTTGTTGAAGTCCTAAGAGCCAGTCCAAATAGTGTATACATCTATACTTTCAAAGTCAACTGCGCTTGCTATAAACATAAATCAAGCTATGCACCAGATCACGCAGTTGCTCGCGCCCTCGGTGGTAGTGTATACTTGGCGAAAGACTTGGCCAGCGATTTCTTGACCGATAGCTTGTTGGCATTGACGAATGAATCAATCGTGACTCGAATGGCCTCATCAATATGGCGTTGCCTCACAAACTCTGACAACTGCATCTTGGCAAGCGACTCTGAAATACGAATGATGGATTCCAGATGCCGCACTGTGATGGGGAAGGAGCCAGTTTTGAGAGACTCGCGGCGCATGTCGCTATAGAGTTTCGAGACCTTGTCGGTATCCATCTGATGCAATTTCGGTTGCATGTGTTCCCGTGCATAGACAATGTACTTTTTAAGCAGATCTTGTGGGATGGGTTCGGCAACGGCATCCTCTGCGTCGGCATTGCTCGAGGCGATGATGATGTCCTGTGCGATGTCAAACTTGGGGTGTGAGCGCAAATGAGAGCCAACCACAAACCGGGCGAGTCGTTCGTCAATGGCAGGGTCGACCGTATCCCGAACAACACACAAGATGTCGAAACGCGAGAGAATGGGCTCCGTCAGCTCGACATTCTGTGAGAAGGGGATGGTGGCGTTATAGCGACCGCCGATTGGGTTGGCAGCAGCCATGATGGCACAACGTGCTTGTAAGGTCGTCACAATACCGGCTTTTGACACAGAGATGGATTGCTGCTCCATCGCTTCGTGGATCGATGTCCGGTCCTGATCATTCATCTTGTCAAACTCGTCAATCAAGCAGGTTCCCTTGTCGGCGAGCACAAGTGCTCCTCCTTCAAGTGTCCATTCGCTGGTGATGGGATCCCTGCGAACACTCGCCGTGAGACCGACGGCACTGGCACCCTGACCAGTGGTGAATACAGCGCGGTGTGCAGTCTTTTCGACATATTTGAGAAATTGTGATTTCGCCGTTCCTGGGTCTCCGAGTAACAACAGGTTAATGTCGCCACGAATTCTATGCTTGCCGTTAATGTCCTTTGGCACGCCACCAAATAGAGATAGTGCAATCGCCGTCTTGATGTCTCGGTGGCCATAAATGGATGGCGCAATGGAAGAAATGATCCGCTGTATAATCTGAGGGTCCTTGGATAATGCTCGAATACCCTTTTCGTCTTGCTCTGACAACCTGAATGCAGCAAATTGGTCGTGTGCTTTGTTGACGTGATTGGCCTCAATGATGGTGCTGAACACAGGGAAGCCATTCTTGCTGTTGAGGGAAGCGTCAAATTGGTTTCGGTAGATGCCCGTGATTTCAATCTCCTCGCCTGGCTTGGCTGCATCGACTAGATCCCATAGCAAAATGACTTTACGGTTTCGAGGCAGGCGACCAGCTGGTACAGTCCCAGGAGCTTCCTGCAGAATCAGGTTTTGGTAGTTGCGGTAGACGGTCTTTTCGGAATTGACAGAAAAGGGCCCACGAGATTGGCAGTTCTCGCAATAGGAGATGCGTGTTTCTGAGATGGCGTCTTGATAGAAGGGCCCAAGGATCTGGCCACACTTGAGACAGTCAAATTTGACATACTTGAGTTGGGGGTTGACGCCTGAACGACGTGTCACAACACCAGAGACCTTGACGAGACCATTGAGGTGGACTTGTCTTAGTTCTCGCAGCGTATAAGTTTTTGGCAAATCTGTGATGCGGACGTGGATCTCCGCGTGGATGCGTTCATAGTCTGGGTAAAAGAGCAGGGTTGCCTCCATTGCAACGAGATCGAAAATCTTGAGCATGTCTTCTGGTGCTGTTGCGAGGAAGAAGGCGAGGGTTCCCTTGGATTCTGCCAAATGCGCATAAGACACCTCGAGACTCTCCGAGTTGACTTCTCCGAGAGTGCGAATGCGCTGGCCATACACTGAGGTGCCCTGCTCGTCTGTATACTCGAGCAAGAACTTTTTGAATTCTCTTGCAATGGCGCGTCTCACTTGCTCCACAGCGATCCATTCAGACATGGTATCTGCCTTGACATCCGCCAATGCCTCAGGAGACATGTCCTCATCGAGCATATCGCCATCCTCATCTGGGTCTTCATCATATTGGTGCCTGCGACGACGTGTCGTGGTCAGGTCCATTTCTTCATCATCACTACCATCCAAGAAGGCAGCAGGTCGACGCCCAGCCTCACGGGCCAATTCTCGATCACGACGAGCAAGTCTTGCATCGACTGCGCGACGTTCAGCTGCGCTCAAGTCGCCGTAATCACCTGCATCATCGATGTCATCTGGATCATAGGCATCTTGCTCGTCATTGCCGCCGTAATCGCGTTCCATATTGGGGCCGAACAGGTCTAGCGTGTCAGTGTACAAGACTGGGTGAATCTTGAGGATGTACCTTCGCCTTCCTCATCTTCCTGGAGGTCAGGCACTTCGTCTTGTCGCCAGGGCTCTTCTTCCTCGTCTCCGAAATCGCTGAAGGGCATGGGTGGACTGCTCTGCGCGTTATTAGCTGTTACGTCTATCAAGGCCATTAGTGCATACAGGCGGCAGGGACGAGCCTGCTTGCGAGCTCATCTCTGGCGCCGGTCCATCAGCTGGGTCTATCTCGCGTGTCCGCTTGACTGGACGCGACATGCTTGGTTGTTGCAGGTGGGTTGTACGTGGTGAGTTGCGCGTTGTCCTGGTGCTTGCATTTTGAATGTCGCTCTTCTCGCTGGGGAACGCGAAACGCGAATTTACCTGCAGCATTCACCGAAGCAACTTGTTGTCCGTCCATAGGCTAGCCTGGCTATAGCATGGAAGCAGCAGAGAGCCTGCATGAGTATCTGAAGCAGCAGGATGCGCTCGATAAAGAAGCTCGAGCACTCTTTCCCTATGACTTTTCAGCTTGTTCCTTCGATGAAGGCTATGTGAAACAGCAAGTCTTTGCTTGCTTGACCTGCACACCCGCTGTAGCTACAATACCGAAAGGCGAAACGGAGACAATTGCTATACCTATACAACGAGGGGGCGTATGCTATGCGTGCTCTATTGCTTGTCACGGCGATCACGAACTAGTGGAACTCTTCAATAAACGCCATTTCCGATGCGACTGCGGCAGTGATCGTGTTGACTCGGAGGCAGCCTGCACGTTGCTCAAGGCACGTAGATCCATCAATACAGAGAATCGGTATAATCAAAACTACGCTGGCTTGTTTTGCTGGTGTCGCGTACCGTATGACCCGGAAAAGGAAGCGCGCACCATGTTTCAGTGCTTGCAGTGTGAGGATTGGTATCATGATGCGTGCATACAAAAGGAGGAACCGTTGCCGAAGGAGGAACACTTTGATCAATTCATTTGTCGGACATGCATGGCGGGTATGGCGTGGTTGAAGCGGTATGCCGGACGAGGTGGATTTGATGCGCGTGCAGCAGCTGCTCAGCAGATTGTGGATGAGCAGATAAAGACAGAGACTCAGGACAAGCATGAGACAGGAGCGGATGAACGGCCTGCTAAACGCATCAAGGTGGATGATGAGACGGTCACTGCATCAGATGAACCGCCAGAGGCACAACTAGCTGAACCACTGCCCACCGTGTGCAAGTGGGCAAGTCTCCCTGCCCAAGACGAGGTACAGTCACTCTTTCTGCAAGCCAATTTCCGCTCTGCACTGTGCGCGTGCGAGGCGTGTACCCAACGGATGGCGCCCTACCCATTCCTAGAAGGAGAGGAGGACGTGTATGATCCACCGGAGGACGAGGAGGATGGCGGAGAGAGTGTGTATGAGGCTGGCACACGAGCTATGGCAGAGACACTGGACCGGCTACCGCGAGAACAGGCGATTGAAGGTGTGCTGCAGTATACAAAGTTGAAGGAACACTTGACACGGTGTCTGCGTCCGCTGGCTGAGCAGGGTGAAGTTGTGACTGCTGAGCATGTGCGCCAGTTTTTTGAGCAGCGGAAGTAGCAGCAGCAGTAGCAGCAGGTAGCACTGATAGCAGTAGCACTAATAGCAGTAGCACCAATAGCAATAGCAGCAATAGCAACAGCAATAACAATCACAATAGCAGCAATAGCAAGAGCAGCAGCAGCAGAGTCACTGTTGTGCCCATCTGAGAATCCCAATGAGGAAATCCGCCATCTCGCGTGGTCGACCTGCACGTGTCTGCCGCTGCCGTGCTGCTGCGCCGGGAGGAGACTCGGGCAGTGTGCAGTGAGTGCGTGCGTGGTCAGAGTTGAGAGGGAGTACGAGTGCGTGCGTGTGTAAGTGTGTAAGTGAGTGTGCAGTGAGTGCGTGTGTGTGTGTGCAGTTGGCTGGTTGTCTGTCCCTCGACTCTGCTCCTCAACCAGCACCAAGCAACACAACCTGCACCTTCTCCCCCCTCCCTCCCTCGCCCTCCCAGCGCACAGTAAAGCACCACACCAGAGCCCGAGCCCCCGGCACAAGAGATCCAAGCAAGGGCCCGTGCTACAGACAGTAGCCACCTCACATCCCTCTTTCTCTTCCTCCTTCTCCTCCTCCTCCGACAAACAACGCAGCTCGTGGCATTACAGCCGGCGATAAACAAGAGCAGCCCTCCCTCGAACGAACCCTCTCTTGCGTCTTATCCGCATCGAAAGGCCACCTAGCGCACCTCCCGTCTTCTCGCAGTAGCAAAATCGCATACCCGCGACAACCAACCTCTCCTCCTTCCACCTCTACAGATCCCAAAACAGGGATACTTCACGTTGTTCTGCGCAAAGCACCCAACAGCGAGCAAGTAAGGCAATCGCATCACCCTACAAACCGGCACCCGGCAAACCAAGCGCCCCGTCCACAGGCCCTGTTTACATAAAATACATTCAAGATGGGTTGCGGCATGTCTTCAGAAGCACCCAACCAGGGCAAGCAACGGAACGATGAGATTGATACACAGATCAAGAAAGATCGTATGCTCATGCGGAACGAAATCAAGATGCTTCTACTTGGTATGCAGCGCTTTTTGAATCTTACTCCATCTCTAACAAACTAGGCGCCGGAGAGTCTGGCAAATCAACCATTCTCAAGCAGATGAAGCTCATCAACGAAGGCGGCTACAGCGCCGATGAGCGCGAGTCCTTCAAGGAAATCATCTTCTCCAACACCGTGCAATCAATGCGCGTCATTCTCGAAGCCATGGAGAGCATGGAGCTGGCTCTCGCCGACCCGCGGAATGAGTATCACGTCCAAACAGTCTTCATGCAACCCAACCAAATCGAAGGAGATCACCTTGCACCGGAAGTCGGCACCGCCGTCAAATCCCTCTGGCTCGATGCAGGCATCCAAATGTGTTTCCAACGATCGCGCGAGTTCCAGTTGAATGACTCGGCACAATAGTATGTGAACCCTTGACCCGTCTTGTATATGCTAACCTTTTAGCTACTTCAACTCCATTGATCGGATTGCGGCTGCCGACTACCTGCCCACGGACCAGGATGTCCTCCGGTCTCGTGTCAAGACGACCGGTATCACTGAGACCACCTTCATCATTGGCGAATTGACGTACCGCATGTTCGACGTGGGTGGCCAGCGATCAGAGCGTAAGAAATGGATCCACTGCTTTGAGAATGTCACCACCATCTTGTTCTTGGTTGCCATTTCAGAATACGACCAGCTGCTCATGGAAGACGAAACAGTCAACCGTATGCAGGAAGCGCTGACTTTGTTTGACTCCATCTGCAATTCTCGGTGGTTTGTCAAGACAAGCATCATTCTCTTCCTCAATAAGATTGATCGCTTCAAGGAGAAGTTGCTCATATCGCCCATGAAGAACTACTTCCCAGACTACGACGGCGGTGAGGACTATAACTCGGCATGCGATTACATCCTCAATCGATTCGTCTCACTCAACCAAAGCGACGTCAAGCAAGTCTATACCCATTTCACCTGTGCGACAGATACACAGCAAATCAAGTTTGTCATGGCGGCCGTCAACGACATTATTGTGCAAGCCAACTTGCGCGAAGTTGGTCTGCTTTAGGAAGCTGTGATAGGGTTGGCTCATTATTTTGTGTCCTTTGGGGAGGAAGTCTTCTCGAGCTGATGCAAGATCCTGGGAGCTTCTTAGTGAAATTGAGGTGCAATTTGGCTGCCCGTATGGATGGAAAGCACGGCTCAGCAATTAACACAATGAAACGGTCTCTATACAAACCCCTTCAATCTTGTGCGCACTACAACCACCCGACAAAATACACTGCGCCTATTTTATTCTTCCTCAAAGCTGCGGGTCTGTTTTCTCTTCTTCTTTTCGTATTCTCATAGTAGTAAAGGTTACTTCAATTGGCTGTGCGAATGCTTAGGTACGGTGTTTTGCAACATTAATTTTCAGGCTCTAGCATCTATGCCTATTGCACGTGCCGAAGCCTTACATCGCCTCAAATGCGCCTCTACATCTTCTGCTTACCTTGGTTGGCTACTGAGGTCGGTCTTCTTCCTCGTATAGGCCAGTTCGTCAAGTAGACAATCAGCTACTCGCGTGCTACAATTCTCGACCCCTGAATGCTCTCTCATCTGCAAGAAGTGAAATTTGCTGACCCCTGAATCTTTCCTTGTCTGCAAGACAGAGAGACTCCGCACATGCTGATATTGGCACTCTACCTGTGTGATGTTGTAGGAACGAAGCAGCTACGACACACGAAATAGATGGTGCGCATAGTCCTCCGAATGGTCTTATCTTTTCATTCCTCGAATGTGAAGATCCCAAAGATAAACTTCAAGATTCTCTCATACGCATCCATAGCGTCACAGAAACTGGTTATAGCTTCACTCTGATATCTATGCCTGGTACAGTGGCCGAAGCTTTTTGTCGCCAAATTCGCCTAAGCTTCCTTTTGAAACCGATATGCATTGCTGCTGGGCTGCTGAGCTGCTGAGCTGCTGACGTATCCTTCTTCGTGCGTGCTATGAGAGTTGACAACCCCTGAAAATTTTCTCATTTGCAAGATAGGAAAAGTCTGCACTTCTTGCGTCTTTAAGAAGCCGTGTCCGCGCCCCCACATCCTGATATTGAGCAGTGCAATAGAATCTGGTATCCTTCATCAATCACTTCTTCCACTCTCGCATCCCATCACGTAATGGTGCCACGATTACCAGCATTGTCCTCCATCATGGCTATCACTACACTGTCTAGCTGGACTTTACATGTGTCCCTGCTCTTCACGGAGCAACTCGCAGTGAGTGCGTCCTGTGTGGCTTATTGGCTTGAACCGGCGGTTTCGCCTAGCTGTGGGCCCTCAGATAAGCCATGGTATTCCAAATGTCCCTATTCTTTGCAATCATCTGAGGAAAAGGGGCTTCCGACTGAAGCGCTTGTTACAGGAAGACCGGGTCAGGAACAATTCGATAACGGTTGGGTGTCATGCTACTACGTTGCAAATCTTGACCGTTGCAAAGATGCCAAGTACGATGATAAGAAGGTCAAATTTGTCACTGCGAAAGACCCGGACACTGCCAGGCATGAGAAGCTTGGTATCTATTGTGGTCGTGGTAACCGGGTTCTCCAAAACAACATTTGGCGTCCCAAAAATGCCAGACCGGGTTACAACGTCAGCGGATGGGAAGCCAACAGCAAAGGGAAATGCAAGCCGGTCCCTCAAAAGATTGACCCTGTCGGTGCTGCCTGGCTTCAGATCAAGGGCGACGTGAAGGACGTTAAAACGCACAAAGAGTGTCCTTATGAGCTGCATTGGAGTACAGACAACTCTACTTCCTGGTCACAGCTGCACCCCACTCACCCGACTGACCAATTTGAATGCTTCGCCATCAACAAAGATGACAGATGCGTGAAGGAGTGGTTTACCACTAAGTTTGAGGGGTCGTTGAATAAGACAGGTATCATTTGCGTCGATAAAGCAAAAAATCAAGCTGTGCCAGAGAACGCATATGAATACGTTGGTCAATCTTACCATGTTCAGTGGTATTGGGACGAGGGACGAATGTCATGGCTTCCCTACCTCTTTCCCTATCTCTTCTAAATCAAGCGACTTCACGTTGCTCATGCGATTGTCGCGAACCGAACCATCTGACCTTAGGACACTACGATGCCAGACACCACACCACACCACACCACACCTACGCCAGACACGAACCGAACCATCCGCCCCTGACGCATCATACCAATGTCAGAAGACACCACACCGATAGCCAACAAACTCTATTTTTCTATCTCTCTTGCCTTAATTTCCTTTCTAGATCAGCTAGTTCCCATACTAGCCTCTCAACTCTTCTCTCCCATCAGTACTTGACTCCAGAGCGTAGGTTCCATCGCTCCTCGCTCGTCTTCCAGAATGCACTAGGTACGGCATTGTGCAACATTAATTCAAGCCTCTGACGCTAGCATCTATGCCTGTTGCAAGTGCCGAAGCCTTACATCGCCTCGAATGCGCCTGTACATCTCCCGCTTGCCTTGCTTGACTGCTGAGGCCGGTCTTCTTCCTCGGAATTGGCCAGTTCGTGAAGGAAATGAGATGTGTGCGAAGAGGCACAGACAGCTGCTCGCGTGCAACAAACCTCGACGACCTCCGAATTTCTCATCTGCAGGACATGAAATGTGCTAGCCCCTGAATGGTTTCTTGTCTGCAAGACAGAAAGCCTCCACACCTGCTGTTGTCTGTACTAAATTTGTGTGGTGGCATAGCGATGGATGCTACGAGGGCACATGACATGGATGAAGCTAGCAGCCGTAAGTTCAGCTCTGATTTAGTCTCTAGCCATACCAATGGCTATTGATCGAGCTCCTTGACAGTGCCCACTACTTTCAAAGATGTCAGAGAAATAGGCTCGACTATGTCACAGGTTTAGCTTGGCAGGGCGTATTTGTTCACCTTTCGGGCCGATCCTCATTCGCTACCTACTGTGGAAATTACACAATGCGACGCAGCTTTCTGGCTAATGCTTCAAGGTGGCAAAATGGCCCGCATCTATGAGGCGCTGCAGGCTTACTGCAAGGGCATTTTGACATCTCTGCTCGGAGCTGTAATTTCCTGAGTCTTGGCAAAGCAGCTACATGTGACGTCGCACTTTACATGGTTGCGGGTTTGCGAAAAAGTGATCAGCTTACTTTGTCTAGAAGAATGAGTCATGGACTTTGTCATCATCTGGCTTAAAGCTGTTTACTCTGATATCTATGCCTGGTGCGAATGCCGAAGCTTTTTGTTGCCAAATTCGCCTAAGCTTCCTTTTGAATCCGAGATTCATTGCTGCTGGGCTGCTGAGCTGCTGACGTGTCCTTCTTCTTTGAGAATTGACTCCATCCATCATGCATGGGGGACTTGAGGGAAGATGTGACTGCACCTGCAGCTGCTTGGAGCGCCTGCATGCGTGCATACGTGCTTGCCATGAAAGCTGACAACCCCTGAATTTCCTCTCATTTGCAGGATAGGGAGAACCTGCACTTCTTGCATCTATAAGAAGCCTTGCTCGCGCCCACGCATCCTGATATTGAGCAGTACACCAGCATCTGGTATCGTCCATCAATCACTCCTTTCAACTCTCGCATCCCATCACGCAATGGTGCCACGACTACCAGCATTGTCCTCCATTATGGCTATCACCACACTGTCTAGCTGGACTTTACATGTGTCCCTGCTCTTCACCGGGCAGCTCGCAGTGAGTGCGTCCTGTGTGGCTTATTGGCTTGAGCCGCCACAGGCTCTTCTCAATGAGAAGAAGCCGGCTGACCTATGGACCATATGTCCATATGCTTTGCACTCATCGGAAGCTGATCCTCCCACTAAGTGGCCTGTTAGGAACACTCCGGGTCACGGTTTCTTTGATAGCAACTACGTGTCATGCTACTACGTTGCAAAACTTGACCGATGCAAAGATGCTGAGTACGATGATGAGAAGGTCAATCTTTTCACTGCGAAGGACCCGGACACTGCCAAACATGAGCAGCTCGGTATCTATTGTGGTCGTGGTAGCCGGGTTCTACAAGACACTTGGCGTCCGGATAATGCCAGACCGGGCTGGATCGTCAGCGGATGGGAAGCCAACAGCGAAGGGAAATGCAAGCCGATCCCTCAAAAGATTGACCCTGTCGGTGCCACCTGGCTTCAAATCAAGAGCGACGTGACGGACGTTGTAAACTACCCAGGCAACCCGTATGAGCAGCATCAAAGTGCAGATAAACCTGTGAATTGGTCGCAGCTGCATCCCAATGGCACGACTGTCTTGGACTGTTTCCCCATTGCCGAAGATTTGAGATGTAGTTGGGACTTGATGCCCTTTTGGGTAATGTTATGGGGCCAAGGGTTTGGTATCGTTTGCGTTGATGAAAAAAAAAGGCAAGGTGTGCCAGAGAACGCATTGAAAGGCATTGGACACCACAAGATTCAGTGGTATTGGGACGAGGGAAAAATGTCATGGTGGCCCTACCTCTTCTAGATCAACCGACTTCACGTTGCTCACGCGATTGTCGCGAACCGAACCATCTGACCTCAGGACACCACACCGATGCCAGACACTACACCACACCTCACCTACGCCAGACAAGCACCGAATCATCCGACTTTGAAACACCATACCAATATCAGACGACACCACACCGATAGCCAACAAACTCTATTTTGCAATCTCTCTTGCCTTAGTTTCCTTTCTAGATCAGCTAGTTCCCATACTAGCCTTTCAACTCTTCTCTCCCATCAGTACTTGACTCCAGAGCGTAGGTTCCACCGCTCCTCGCTCGTCTTCCAGAATGCACTAGGTACGGCATTGTGCAACATTAATTCAAGCCGCTTACGCTAGCATCTATGCCTGTTGCAAGTACCGAAGCCTTGTAAGACTAACCCTGTTAAACTCTTCACTTCGAAAAAACCATCGACTGGCAACCACGCCAAGCTTGGTATCTTTTGTGGGCATTGAAGAGACTTCTGTGAAACGAATCGGTTACCACGCAATGCTAGACCAGATTATGTGTCCAAGGATGGGGCACTACGTGCAAGAAATGTGACGTGATTCAGGTTTATCGAGCTCCTGTCAACGCTGTTTGGCTCGTCAAGAAAGATAACATCATAAACGTCAATAGTGGCCGCGACTGTCCTTATAATGTCAAGGCTTACGGTGCTCCCCGTATGGCTGGTTTTCCTGACGTACGAGATTTAGAGCCAAGTGTCAGCTTTGGCTCAGGTGGGCCTTGGTATTGTTACTATATCGGATATCGGAAAAGATGACAGATGCAAGCCCGTTGATTTCGATTGGTTCCAAGCTCAGGTAGGACTGCTAGATCAATTGGGTATTTTTTGCTATATCTATGACCCTAAAAAACCCCCTGAAGAGCAACAGTTACCGGACAACGCTTTGTCGCAGCTTCTTGGATTTGATGAGGTTGACTGGTGCTAGGACGAGAGCCGCTTCTTATGGAAGATTTTTCATTACTGAATCTTGGGCCCGTCTGACTACTCAATAAATTACACAGTCTGTGTCGCCCTAGTTAGCTTGAAGTATTTTCCCTACATCCATTTAGAGTAGCGTCAATCATCTGAGATTGTCCTTTTGAAGAGAGCAGAAGGCATTGACACGCGCTGGGATAGGATCACATGAGCCCACTGGAACATTGCTAGTGTCGAGTGAACCTGCAATAAAAAACGGCGTGGAGCACTGTTAGCAACATGAACACATATCATTAGCGAGTTGTACCATCGAACGACATGACTTCATCAGCCATGGATCGCCTGACAAGTAGTAACATAAAATCTGTACACATGCGTGGCACATACTGCGTAGAGCAGAGCGTAAAGCTGGGGTAGAGGAAAGCTGAATTTGGTGCTATCAAGCTCCTGCGACCGCATTTATGACAGTATCAGCCAATAGAGCAGCATCCACATGCACGACCGGAAGCTGTGCAGCTGTATGAACGCGCGTTTGGCCCACTTGAGCGTATAGATGCCAAGCTCACGAGGTGCAATCATTGAAGACTCCATCAACACCTCGTGCTGCGCTGCAGGCATCCCTTGCTCGTGGACTGGCTATCGTCTACAGGAACAACAGTGTGCGTGTGGGACCATGTCTGCAAACTCGAGCTTCGTCTCCTTCAGATGGCATTCAGGCTAAAATCGCTAGCTCAAGCGCATCGGGCATTTGCGGGACGATGTCTGCGCGCGACTGAAACATGGGGAAGCGGAACCGAGGAGCTGCCACTGTCGGCCGGCCTGTAGGCATGCACATGCTTGGCCTTTCTTGACCATGCGCGGAGAACGGTCGAATGTGCGCACGCAATAGGGCGCCTTGTTGAGCAGCGTCAGTACGGTGCACTTGGATCTGGGCAGCACATCGCGCTATGCTGGTTCTGCAACTTGTCATGGCAGCAGCTGGGAGAAGGGCCGATCACAAGCTCAGACGCCCATCCCGCACGACAAATTTTCGGGCGACGGAAGAACTGCAGATGGCCCCCCGCATAAACACACAAACATATATATCGGCTCAGCTGCACCAGACGCCCCTCTCCGCTAGACATATACTATACGCACAGCGCCGTTTCCCTCTTCCTCCCATCATATTTATCATGGACTTCAGTCGCTCGCCGCCAAAGGACATCCCTGCACCTGCGCATCAAACATACAACACGCCCGTCTGCTCATATCAGGACCAGACCAGCTTCCCCTTCCATGCTAGCAACAGCAGCAGCGCAGCCAACAGCAGCCGGAGTTCCAGCACGGATTTGCAGCAGCTGGGCTTCCAGCCACAGCTTGATTTGAGTATGCTATCCAGTCATTTACAAAACATTGAGGTGGCGCGCTTAGGTGATGAGCTCGCAGGACTCTGCAACTAAGGCACGATGGTATGAGGTGGTCCGCATGGGCTATGCTGCACTGTTGCTGACTGTTTCGTTCTGCATGAATCATCTATGGACATCTCTCGCCACGTACCTCAAATCTCCCCCTTCAATGATGACGACACTCAGCCATGGCATTTTGTTCTTTTCGCGCAAGGATGCAATCTGTAGAGATGCTCTTGACGCTGTACACTAGTCTACTGCACGCTACGTATTGTAATCCATTCCCTTCTCATAAAGTCAGTGTATGGCATGACATGACGTAGTGCCGTGTCCCCTGACGGGCGACCACAACCACATGAACAAGACGGGGAGCCTAGCTGCAACGAGCAGAGGCGGCGCTGCTTTTGATCACATATAGGCCTTTTGGTCGCTTTCTGCTTGTTTCAATAGTGCTTGCTCGCTGCTGCCTGGGTGACAGATGCCCGCTTCAGATCTCGCTGCGAGGGACAGCTCACACTCCAAACAAGACATCCTACGCAAGAGCCATGCCAGCTTGTAAGCTCGGCACTGAGCAGGATGGTAAGGGGTCGACCCCTTTGTTCCGTCGAGGCCATGCAACGAAGCCTAGCTTGCTTTTGCTCCCTCCAATCCAGCCTATATGTCTCGAGGATGACTGGACCAGTCTTCTTCACCCATCTTGTGCTTCTTCTATAGACGCAGCAGTATTTGATCGGCCACGGACGACGGCTACTAGCAGAGCACCTTGGATCTCGGCGCCTTCATCACCTGAACAACGCGCTAATGCGCTGAGCTCGTCAGACAAGGCACAATCAAGCACGCCCATCCAGTTCTCTCCTGTTCTCACACCACTCCTACTATATCATGAGCCGAGCGATACACCCATTGATACAGTGCAAGACGACTCGTGCAACACCTCTCCATTCAAGCTGGACTTGAACGCCTCCTCATCAACCAAAAGCTTCTTGCGCAATTCGACTCTCGATGTGGTGCGCTCGCCAGGGCGTGCAGTGCCAAGACAGGGCATGGTCAGTCCAAGCAAGCCTATGCACGGCACCAGTTCCTACAGCAGCCCACTGTCTAGCTCCAGGCCGGGCGAATTAAGCAGTTCCGAGGATCCATTTGCCCTTGAAGTGCAAGTTGCCTTGATGGCCGTCTCTTCGCGTCCACAACTCCCAAGTCGACGTCAGATTCTTGCAGACTCCTACAAACGTATGTCGTCCTCTTGCATACTTACACGGGTGCTGATGCACCACACACAGCTGTGAGACCCTCTCCGGGACTTCATCGCTATCATGGTCAAGACGCACTACCACCTTCCATGGCCTCCTCAAGCCCATCTTGCTCTCGTCGACCGTCTATGAACATGCTCTACCTTTCGCCTCTTGCTAGTAGACGTCCTTCCATGCAAGCTGACCGGCCTTCACTCATACGCTCAGCTCCTTCCGAAGTCAGCGTTTTTGACAGCGACACGGACTCAGGCGACGATCGTACCAGTCGCAAACATCGTGGAAGTGACAGCACCACTGCTTCTGCCAAGTTGCGCAGATTATTCAGAAGGAAGCGACAGCTTCGGCCATCTATTGAGCGTGGCTTGACTGCATTGTCCGTGGTCGGCTTGCTTTCGCCTGATTCGATAACAACAGAAGAGGCAGCTGTGAGGCTCATGCGCGCAGCTCCAATCACTGTCGGCACGCTCGAGCAATTACTAGACAGCTGGTTGTCGCCGCCCGTTGCAATGATAGGTACGCCAAGTTCACAAATTTGAGCGCAACTCACAAACAGATGACATTCTCTCCCAGCTGCTCATCTATTATCATGCACTGTCGCAAACAGACATTGACTTCTTCCGCAGCCTGACACACTACTTCTGGCAGCAACAAGAAGGGGACTATGCAACGCGCGCTGAGAAAGTTCTTGAAGTGCTTCTCAGATGGGTCGTCCTCCAACCTCGCGATTTTTGCGACACGGAAACGTTGGCTGATGTGTGCCTGCTCTTTTGTGGTGAGGTGAGGCAGACGTCTTTTCATGTTGCTGCATCTGAGATTGAGCGTGCTTTGATGTCGCAACTCCAGCATCATCGCACAATCACACAAGTCTTAAGCAGAAAGCGCAACATCTCGCTAGACTCAGAGTCTGCGGCACTGCATCAGTCGGCAATCAAGTGTACACCTCCTTTTCATCCATTTCAGGAGCGCGCGAGTACTTTGTCAGAATATTTGACTGCATCAAGCCTGGTCCTCCTTCGCAGCGTGCTGACTGTCGAGACTGTGCGTTACTGGCTGCGTGAGAACGTGAAAGGTGCGTACAAGGGAAACTCTCCAGTGCTCAAATCTCTCAAGGATATCTTGAAGCGCAACAAGCTTCTCGAGCAATGGGTAAGCTAGTCATAGCAAAGCTCAAGCACTAATTACAGGCTGAACGTCAAATCTGTCAAGCAGAGACATCCTTGCGGTTGTCCATGGCACAGCATTTTCTCGACGTTTGCGATGAGCTACTTATCTGCGCAGACTTGAATTCGCTCGTTTGCATCATCCGTGGACTTCTCAGGTCAGCAACACAACAGGCGCTCGCAGAAGCAGGCAGTACGTGCTCGAGCTCATATGTGATGCATGTAACTGACGGTAGGCTTGACTGCTCTTGCGAAAGGAACGCTCGACTCGCTGGCTCGCATAGTGTGCAAGGATGGTAGCTACGCAACATATCATCAGCGAATCGCCATGCACGGGCATCATGTTGTTGTGCCGTCTTTGGACATCTTTCTTGAAGAATTGGTCATGCTGGAAAGCGCCGCACAGCCCAAGAGTCATTCAGGCGCTTCTAGAAAAAGATTATCAAGCGTTGTTAAAGGCGACGTCGACGTGCTCGATCTGGACATGGCGAAATTCCGTAAGTCACCTCGCTTGCATCTGGTGTTAACCAACATCGTGCAGTCCACACACACCTATCGGCATATCAACGCATGCTCAATCAAGACAATAGCTATGGCAGCTTGTTGGGCACCGGCGCCTACGTTTGTCATCTTTACATTCGACATCAAGATATGGATGGACCACAAGTTCCTGAAGTCGGCATGCTAGACGCACTTTCAGAGATGTTTGAGAGACAGCTTATGGTTCTTCTTTAAGTTGGCCGTGTCAACTCTTGTTTGTCATTCAGGCATGATTTAGTGTCATGTCGTTGCACTGTCGCATCTTGACATTCAATTCAAGTCTTTTTAGAGAGCACTGACTGCAAAAGCAGACTTAAAAACTAGACCATACTCTAGTCAGCGTTCTAAAATCATTCGAGGCGCAGCGCATGAAACTCGAAACTTGCTGTGCGATCTGCCTCTCATGCCATTATCTCAAGCTTGAATCATCACATTGGAACCATGAACACACGCACGAGAACTACTTAGTCACGAAAATCAGGTAAACGAGAAAATTGTGCTACGACTGAGCATTCTCAGTCTACTTGAGAAAGCGGCGTGATGAATGCAAAGCAGCGATAAGCAAAAGACTAAAGTGATTCTTATCAAGAATAAGATAATTGATGGCGAAGCAGGTAATGCATCATGAATGCATCATCAGCGAACAAGGAATCATCCATAGCATTTCGCGTGCTTGCCTAAGGTTCGTCCAGCATCAGCTGGCAAGGGTCTTGAGTCTGTGCGGCATGCCAGCGCCCCATCAATGCCTCAAGGCCTTTCGCCCTCGGTGGCGTCCAATATGGTGGCTCAATGAGATTCTTGTCCTCCGTTGTCTGAGGGCAGACCAAAAAATCGTCTTGCCATCTCCATTAGGAGAAGGCTGTCGATTCTTTGTTCCATCTGAAGAAAGCATATGAGCGAATTCGAAGAGGCGCTCGTCTTTCTGATTTTCA
Organism: Protomyces arabidopsidicola; assembly: GCA_003568695.1. NCBI lineage: Eukaryota > Fungi > Ascomycota > Taphrinomycetes > Taphrinales > Protomycetaceae > Protomyces > Protomyces arabidopsidicola. The sequence goes on from QXMI01000092.1 coordinate 68,584, forward strand.
AAAGGACAGGCACTGTTTGGTTCGATGAAGGAGCAATCGCCATGATAAGGGCTTGACTGGACTACACCAAGACCAAGACCAACTTGCCAACGAGGTAGAAATGTATTTTCGACACGCTGCCTAACCTTCAATGAACAAGTGTCTGTAGTCTGCCTGTCTGCCTCTAGCCACTGAGCAGCGCAAGCGCCAGACGAATAAGTATGGGGTTTATCAAAGGCACGGACTGGGCAAACAGTATCATGAACAGCGCTCCAATAACAATACATCTGAGGAACCGCGTCTTTTGGATTGCGACCTTTGTCATCTGTCTTGCGCGGACGGAATCAACCGAGACCAGACTTTATGTCAGGACCGGTGGTTAGCTGAAAATAGTTGTCCTTAATGTCCCCTTGGCCTGGCATACAAGCGGGTATGCTATTGATGAAGTAGCAATCGTGGTATTTCGGATTTGCTACCTCAATTGCCCCCTCTTCGTCAGGCAGGCGATGTTTTAGGAAAATACCGGAAGTCCGCCGACTCATCAACTTCAAAGGACAGGTTCCTTCTTTTGGTGCAGGTTGTATCAGTTCCAACCACCAAGCATCGCATTCGTACTTTGGGTCGAAATTGACTGATAAGCCCGGGACGAGCTCACATTGAGGCTTCGTGCTGTCCTCCCACGTTCCTGTCCAGTCTGGAAGCGCACGTGGTGGATTGAGTACGCTATCATTGCGCAGACAGAACCACCAATACTCTTTTGTAGGATCTGGGAACTGATCATTTTTGATTTAGAAGAAGTCGTTGTCGGCAGAGGGGCCATTAGGGCAACCGTCTGTGATGTCCACACCATTGCATGCAGGGTGGCCACATAATTACAAGTCACTGGCAGGCATCTTTAACACAGCTGCAGCCTGCAAGTCGCCCAAAATAGGCCTCAGTCCAAAGGAGGTATTCTCGAGAGCATTGAATAGCACAATCCATAACTTGCTTATGGTACAGTCTCAATAAAAGTTGCCAGTGTGTTTAAAGTCGTTTGATCTGGCAACATTTGCTGCAGAGACCACTGAAACTGGTGCACTATAGTCGCCCGAGGAGTGGAGATATCAGGCGAGATTCCATCTTTAGCAGACCCAGACCTTGGACTGCATTCCGCGCGAACGATATCGCCGATCGCATTGTCTAGCGCTGTACAAATTCCTGCTTCTGAACCAGTACAAGACAGTCAAAGTTGTGTGTATGGTCGACTGTGTAAGGTGTAGATGAAGTCTATCTAGCGCGTGACGTGACTCTTCCGCGCAAAGGTCTCAATAACGCACTAACAAATAATCATTACAACAATCAGAGTAGCGCCTGAAACGTCTTTCGCTGTGGCTCAATCGCATGCAGCTAAGCCATCACTAACATCATCGTTGCTGTCGGATGGCGCAGAGTGTACTCGATGCCCAATCTTCTCAGATGAATGTTCATATGGCCGCCGACAGCGAAACTGGCAATGTTCGCTGCGACAAGTCTCTCTCTATCCCTAGCGAGACTATAGAAGCACCGGCGAGTCCCTTGTTGGCCGCGGCGCAGATGGTGAATTTGAATCTAGGCGAACCAGCTGATCTCAAGTCACCTTGCTTCCTGCACAACCGATTCGCGTCAAGCGTCAACCTTGCGAGAGTCATGGAGGAGATTCAGGCCGACCGCATCAGTCATCGCTCGCTTGTGCAGACAGCAACTGGTGTGCGCGAGGTAGCTCGACAGATATCACGGACAACCATTCGAAAATCCGTTGATCGCATCATGATTCTGACTAAGGCAAGAGACAGTGAGTGTGTTTTACTGACGCACGTTCTGGCACGCTGGCTGCTGATGACACCGCGATATGGCAAATCTCATGGAGTAACGGTCTTCGTAGACGGGCAGCTGGAGCATTCGAAGCGATTTAATGGGAAAGGCTTGCTGGCGTCCCTGCCATTTGATGCAGAGGCCAACAATATGCTTCGATACTGGACGCCTGCATTATGCAAACTCGACCCAGAACTATTCGATCTCGTCATCACCCTTGGAGGCGACGGCACAGTACTCTACGCATCTTGGCTTTTCCAGGAGCGTGTCCCGCCCATCCTGTCTTTCGCTCTCGGTTCACTTGGCTTCCTTACGAATTTCGACTTTTCAGGCTTCAAAGCAGACCTCAATCGTATCCTAGACGACGGCATGCGTGTCAATCTGCGGATGCGTTTCACTTGTACAGTACACAAAAGGCCACGACGCAGCAGGAATAGTAGCAATGCCCAATCGGTCACAGGCAGGATGAGTGCTGCTGATAGTCCTTTGTTGGATCAAGTCAATGGGCATGAGCCGAATCAGTCTTTTGAAGTGCTCAACGAGCTTGTCGTGGATCGTGGAACGTCGCCCTTCATATCAAACCTCGAATTATGGGGTGACGGTCATCTTTTGACTGTTGTGCAAGCGGATGGATTGATCTTGTCCACACCGACAGGCTCGACGGCCTACTCACTCTCTGCGGGCGGTTCACTCGTACACCCAGAAATTTCCGCTATGCTCTGCACGCCCGTTTGCCCACACACCTTGTCTTTTCGGCCCATCTTGTTGCCAGATACAATGCAAGTTCGTGTTGTTGTGCCACGCGCAAGTCGCGCGCCGGCTTTTGTTAGCTTTGACGGTCGGTCTCGCGTTGCACTGCACGCAGGCGATGCCGTCTCCATTGTTGCTAGTTGCTATCCCGTGCCCACTGTGCTCAAAGCAGACGAAGGACCTCTTGAGTGGGTTGAAAGCGTTAGTCGAAATCTGCGCTGGAATGTACGTGAGAAGCAGAAACCATGGCGCAAGCAGAAGAAGAAGCAGGTGGATGGTGTGGATAGCGAACAGAGTTCTGCATCTATTGATATGGATGCCTGGGGAAATGGTAAGCCTGCATCGACAGCAAGCTTCACGACGACTGCCCTCGATGACGACGTGGATGACTTTACGACGGAGGATGAGTATGACGAGGAGATCGATGACATTGCCTCGGACGTTTCTGTGCCGCTCAATTTTGGTTCAACGGTGCCTGTCAGCTCTCGCCCCCGTGGTGGACGGCCAGCACGATCGCAGACGCTCGAGGTTTGGGACATTGATGAAGAATAAGACAAGGTTATGTCAAGCTAGATCAATGGTCAAAGAATCATGTTGTATGAATGTTAATTATGCTTGAGGATGCAATGTTAAAGTGAAGTGCCGGTGCGTACGTTAAAAAAGAGTGATAGATGCCACAAAGCAGAGAAGCATCGAACTTATCAAAACCCATGTGTTAGAGCTTGCCAGAACTGATCCTCGAGACTGTAATGCGGGTTCTGCTGCTGCAGCTGCTGCAGCTGCAGGTGTTCTTGTCGCCAACCACAGCACGACTTGCGACGTTAATGTCCGCGGTCCACCACTTGCTCCAGGCACAACAACCAGCACCGTACTCGTCGTGGGTGAGGCGCGGACATTGGATGGTGAGCTTGTAAAGACGTCCAAGAGTGACATAGCCTGTGTGGTCGACTCGCCTGCATCTGGAGTCACAGTCCTTACGTCCTCTTGCGTGGACGATGTGACATCAGTCAAGAAGGTGGTACCAAACGTATCAGACGTGGTGCTGCTGCTGGAGCTGCTACGGCTGGTGACTGGCGCCGCTGTTGGAACTAATCGAATAGATGGGGTTTCCTGCAGCCTGCTTGGGCCATCTAAGTTCGTTGCGAGGGAAATAGGAAGTGACTTCGTTGCCAGGGGTATAGAGAGTGAGTTCGTTGCCAGGGGAATAGAGAGTGAGTGCGTTGCCGGGGCAATAAAGAGTGTTGTTGGGAGAATTGTGCCTGGATCCGTCAACCTGACAGAGCTCGAGTCTGAAGGCGATGTGTTCCTCTCGGTGATCGCACTTGTGGACGTGCTCAGTGCAGTGCTACTTGGCACTACTGTCTGCTGTGTAGGTGATGCTTCTGGACTCTGCGAAGAGAACGGCAGCGCCGTAGAGGAGACGATGGCAATGTTGGTATTCGGTAGAGTGGTCGAGTTGATGCTTACTAGCTGTCTCTTGCCTCGACGTGCTTGTCGTACCTGTCTCTCGAGCTTGTCCAATACCTGCTTCTCTGCTCCACCTATGCCATGCCCACGACGAAACTGTAGCGTGAGCCATTGTAATGCAGAGTCTTGTCATCGTACCAGTTGAGTGAGAAGCGTTGGTCGAAGCAGCTCACCATGGATGTGCAGCAGAAGTGTCAGAAGAATGCACTGAGTCTGGAGCCTGACCATAGCTGTTCAGAGCAAGCAACGAGATGCCGCTCGTCCAGTTGATGGTGCACAGAAAGAAACTTTATCCACATGGCCATGGTTTCAAGTATTGGCGTGTGCACCATCGAAGACCCATCACGTCACACTTAAACAATTTCCGATCGTGTCCATTAGAGATCAAGAGCTATAGAACGTATTGTATGAAGAAAAGACGGACAGAAGAGAGCGTGTCTGCATAGAAGGTGTGAAGGTGTGCAGGAAGTGAGACTTGGCAAGAACGCAGGGAGGAAAAACGAGGGAATGAAAAGAGAGTGTGGTCGAGAAAGGGGCAGCTCGGGGGCCTGTGCTGAATGGTAGGTGGTCTCTTGGTTGCGTCTACTTTGTGTGCATCTGCCAAGGGACCTGTATCGTCTTTTTCAAAATGGTGTATGTCATGGTTTGCAGCGTCAGTCATCCAAGTCTCGCCGACCAGGGACACTGCCAGTCTCGCTGCTTGGGCTCAACATCTCTTCTTTACCCATGCGAGTACGACGTTTGAAGAAGTTGCTGAACTTGCCTGGGCTGCTCGAAGGCTTTGCACCAGCTGCGGCACTATGGCTGCTGCTCGTCATGGGCGGCTCGGCACTCCTTTGCGAAGCACGCCCCAGAGAGGTTGAAGTTGGCACAGCTTGAATCTCGCTTGTGCTGCTCATAGCTGCTGGTATCAATGAAGATAATTCACCATTACCGCCAGTCACAGACTCTGCCGAAATATCGCTACGCAGCTTGCGACCACCAAGAATGCTGAAATCATTATCGCCACGAAGCGAAGATGTTTGGCTGGATCGCCGCGAGCGTCTGCCTTCACCTACGGCATGCGGAGGCGCAGGAACTGCAGGACGATAAGATTCATCGCCCAATCGAAGACTCGTCCGTGACGATCCTGGACTGCTGCGATACATTGCACTCATAGGCACAGGTACAGGTACGGCTCGTGTTGCCGGCGGTCCCTCCGGCATTTCAGGAATAGATGCTTGGACTGGAACAGCCGCAGAACTACCTGCTGTCGGCGTCGTGGATGAACTATCATGTCTCAACGTTGGCAAGGATGCATGACGCGGCCCATCTTGTGTTCGTTGCTGCTGACCTGGCGCTTGACGTTTTGTAGGTAGCGTATTTGACCTTGACACTGTGCCTGATGCGGGGGGTACCGGTGAACTGCTCTTTGCATAGGAACCTGGCAGGATGGCTCCTCCTTGCGTGCCATCAGCCGACTTTGGACTACGCAGTGAGAAGCTGCGTTTCGGTGTATTGAGCGTCTTGCGACGCAATAGCCCAGCGGCACGTTTCGGCGACCCAACGACATCGGTGCCAGTTGCCTGATTCGCCGGTCCAGTAGGCGGGCACATGCCTAGCAAAAAGTGCGCTTGGTTGTCAATCAGAAACACGAGCACCTTCTGCGACAGGTGATACTCCTGCGGAGCCATGTCATCACGCGGGTGAGACAGGACGCCAGGCTGGAAGATGGCGCTCAAGTTTTCACTCGTCATGCGATTGATTTCTGCTTTCGAGGCAAAGACTGCAAGTAGATCGAGAATGTAGAGGAGCAGTTGTCGGTTGACGGGCGGTAAAGAAGAAACGAGTTCCTGCATTCTGGGGATGGCGCGCTCAAGTGGCCAATCATCGCGGATAGGCTCGCGCACCGAATCATACCAATCTGTGGGGATGATTGGGTCTGGTAGATGATTTAGGTAGCGGCGCAGGACATTGGCAGCATCATGCACGGTGTACGTGTCCCACTCATGCTGCTTGCCATACTTTGGCGGCAGGTCAAAGACTTCCTGCAACTCCTTGATGCGCTTGGCACTGCCGCTGAGTCGAAAGATACCTTCGATCTCAGTCGCGTGTTCCTTTAGAAACAAGCCACACTTGGCGACAACAACGGGGATGTGGCCGTAAATGAAAGGCTGCCCTTGGTCATTATAGAGCGATATTGCAACATTTGCATACTGGATACTCTGATGCAATGGAACTCCAAAGATGCCTGCTTGTTAGCTTGGTGCGACCAACATGCGCTTCGACGCAGAGAGATTAATACCCTTGCTTGGCTGTTCTTCCTTCTTTGAAGGTTTAGACTTGAAGCGGGCCCACCACGAGCTAAGGCCTTCCTTTGCGTGCTCTTGTTGTGGTTGGTGCTGATGAGGCAGGTCGCGCGAAGCAGCAGTGGTCATCTAAGACCTCACTGGCATGCGCAGGAGTCGGGCTTCCGGTTGCAAAGCGAAGATACCTCTGCGCAAAGAAAAGAAGCCGGTGTCTGTAGGGAGAGGCCTGGAACGCGAGCGGGAAAATAGAGAGCTAGAAGATTGATGCGCCAAGAACGGGCCTGTGCATGCGCCGGAGTCACAGGAGGACGCGCGCGCGGAGGAGGGCAGGGGGAGGAAGGGAGAAGGAGGGTGTTCTTGCTGCTTGTTGTTGTCTCTTGCGAGGATTTTGGGCTCTGCGTCGAATTTGCACATCTGCACACCCAGACTCAATTGACCAGGAAGTGCTGCTGGGAGGGAAGGACATCTGCTGCGATCCTGCTTGTATCGCTTCTATGACTTGCTTGAGGGCTTAAAACTATCTACATAGGCATATGCCTGACCTGCTCCCAGAATCACTTACAGAATTCCGCTTTGATATAGATGATGCTGAACTCCATGCACTTATGGACCTCCAGGAACAGGGCCTTCTCCCTCCAGCCGAGGATGCAGCTGCAACAACTTTCGAGTCAACTTTACTCACTGCGGACGACTTGCTTACCAACCATCGCGGGCAAGATGGCACAGAGCAGATCGGTACGTGAGTGTCCATCACTCCTTCGCTGAGCTAATTCTGTCCAGACGCCAAGGTGACGCGCCAAGAAGTCCTCGATATCGAGGAAATCCGGAAACAAGTCAATCTGCCCCCACTCGAGCGATTCAGAGCCAAGTACAAGCATCTCTCAGTATCTGATCTCGTTGCGCCTGCCTGGTGCGAGCTTCAGTTTCAATATGCACTTGAAAAGACGGGTAAAAAGCGAAGAACAGTGGCCATGAAGCAAGGGACCAAGATGCACGCTGCGTTGGAACTCGAAGTTCATCAGACTGTGCCATTTGAAGTGAGCAAAACGATCAGAGAGGAAAAGCTTGGGTTACAGCTCCTCAAGTTATACACAGGCTTGCTCGAACTGCAGCATGGCAATATGACGCGCGAACTACATGTCTTTGGCACTATTGACGGTCTCCACATAAAAGGCGTCATTGACGAGCTTGTTGCTGTCGAGACAGAGCCGCCCGTGTCTCAAGAGCGGGCCATGATGGACAAGTTCTTTGCCGGTGGTGCGAAGCGTCCGACCAAGCAGATCATCCTAAGCGATGCCAAGACACGAGTCTCTACGCGGCCTCCGTCTGAAAGTCAAGTGGGACAAGCGAAGCTACAACTCATGCTCTATCGCACACTTCTTCGCGATATGGCAGACTTTGATTTTGCCGGCTTGCTGGAGCGTGACAAGCTAGATGGTACACAGCTCTTCTCTGATGCTTTCCTCGCACAGTCTCTCGAGACACTCATGCCATTTGAGCAAGACGCCGAGGCAACCATCACGCAGCGTAACTCACTTTACGGCTTTTGGCAACTATTGCGGCCTACACTTCAAGACATGAAGGACAGGATATCGAGCAACCTTCTCATCAATTATATCCACCGAAAGTCGAAGCAAGAAATTGCACGAGTCTCGTTTGAAGCAGATGACGCATGGCAAGCTGACCAGATGAAGCAAGTTCTGGGTTGGTGGCGAGGTCATCATGAACCTCGAGGTGTTGAGATTGAAGAAGCATTCAAATGTCGTTTGTGTGATTTCGAGGAAGGCTGCAGCTGGAAGCTGGCCAAAATTGAAGAACATGTCCGACAAAAACGCCAACAACGTAATAAATAAAGGTAATCAAGATTGATGTACAAACACAGCGCATGGAGTAAGATAGCTACAGCATCATGTTGCAGGATTGTGTCTTCTTGTGCGTTCCGCCATATCTGACCCAACTTCCGTTTGCATGCCTTCCAACCCTTCGAGCAAACCAGCTCGATCACCCGCCTTGAGCTCTTGGCCCATCTTGTTCTTACCCTCGATGCGCGTGATGGAAATCTCGACACCAACAATGGCCTTCTTCATGATGGCCGTATACGGCGATGGCGCATCCGACACTTGCCAAGGCTGGGGCGCGTCTCCACCTGTATAGCCCATGCTCGCCTCACACAAGGCGGACAAGTCATCAATCTGCTTATCGAGGAACGCATCTGCCTCATCTGACTTGTCGCCAAAAACACGCAACTTGCCATAAACCTGTACAGCGGCATAGTTCCACGTAGGAACTACTTTACCCGTCGTTGGCTTGGTCTCCTTGTAGAATTTTGGAGTGATGTAGTGGTGGGCAGGTACGGTAAACATGACAAGCGCTTCTTCTTTGATCTGGTTGGCTGCCTCAATGAGCGCTTTAGCTTGTGGGTTGGCACGAGCTAGATGACCGCGTAGACGACCAAGTCCATTGGCATCTTCGCTATCCACATCGAGTACCCATGGAATGTGTGAAGCCTGCAGAGTAGCAGCTAGCTCAGAGGGCTGATGCGTAATAAAAAGACCAAGCGGATGCTGCTTGATGATGGCGAAGAGCTCTTTGAGTGAGCCTTCTGCGTGTACTGCCCTGATATACATGACAAGAGATGTCTTGTACGGTATAGCTTGTGTAGCTTATGGAAGGTCGATGTGAAGAGATGGTTATCGCGATCGGGCCATTTTGAAGTGGGGCAACTTCAGATGCCAACCGAGATATGTAATCCTACTTGCGGCCGCAACCTCCCACAGTAACAGCCGGATGTCGTGATGTCGCTTCGATGACAAAAAAGACGTTGTTGCTGATAAGGAGTGTACTGGGCTTGTTGCTGCGGCTGCTTGTTGAGTTGTTAATGCAAGCCAGATGAAAGGTTCTGACTCCAAAACAGCAAGACCGCAGAGTCTGACTGACACGGTCTTGCAACATTCGACGCCTCAGTCGCAACCCACGAGGCGACCTAATTTGGACGCGTGAACTGATTAAGCATTGAAGGTCTCTGCTACTTTTATCCCTTTGAACCAAGTCTCATCTATCGTAATGATGATTGGGAATTCAGGTATTGACTATGATAATGACAAGATCAATTATTGTTTAACGATCGATGAAAAACAAGATGAATTCACGTAGCAAGATCTTATGACCATCGGAGTAAAAGAAAAGAACACAATCAAGACGACACGAGGGTATACAGGTAGAACCTTGAACTTGAGTATATTTGCAAGAATACAATTACTCCTGGTCCTTCTCCTCCTGGGTCTCGCCAGAAGCCTTGCCTCCCTTCTTGCCGAGCTCGACGGGGTCTCCACCCTTGAACTCACTATACTGTTAGCCTCCGATTTCGATCTAAATGCACAGGATCGTACCCAGTGCCAACGCGCTTGTCGGGCTGACCATCCTTGCGGAGACCGTCGTGTTCAGTGGGCTTGTAGTCAGACATGTTTGTAGTAGAAGTCTTTGTTGTTTAACTTGAGAGTTTCTGACGAGTAATAGCAGCTGAGGACGTCCTTCTTATAGACGTTGCTTCCACGTCTGCACGGTACAGTGACATCACGATGTCGTGGGGCTTTGACGTCGTTGTCGGGTTGTATGACACATTCGTGTTGTCATATCTAGATCGCGCAACGGCGCGGGGTTTATCGATCGTATTAATGACGGAGGATGCGTGTCAAAAGAGACAACCAGCCTTATGATCTGCTCGAGTATAGCTCAGCAGATGCTCGCATGGCTTGTGTGTTGCCCTAGACGACATAAAACCCAAGCATTATAATTGGTGGCCAAGCATTACCATGCCTTTTGCAGTAAGGGTCGATGATGTTAGCAGCATCGCACCTCAAAGCCCTAAACCGTAAAGCGGCTGCGGCCCGTCAGCTCCGCATAGGGCAAACTTGCAAGACACACAGCCATTCTTGTTTCTGGGGAAGTGGCGAGTCGATGTCGTCGGATGGTGTGTCCCAATCTGGCGCTAGATCTGAGATGCAGCCGAGATCTCGCTCTGGAAGATGAAATTGTACGTAAGCAACTACGCCATATGTGGGTAATGGCAATTTAAGCATGACATGACAAGGCACAGAGGAGACGACATCAAGACGTAAGAGGCCGTCAGATCTGTAGATTGCTCATGTCGGGCGAAATGCAACTGCCAATAACAATGCTACCTAAAGTGTAGCAACATATAAAAACAATACTATAGATCCGAGTCATCAAAGCTGCTCGACCTCCATGACGGAGTGTCCGCCATCCTGAATGACAATCTCACAGCCAGACACATACACCAACCCATCTTGCCGCACAAACAACAAGGGCACTTTCTTGTAGTGCAGCATTTCCTGGGCAGAGGGCATGGCCACTTCCAGCGCAACTAACCCAGAGGAAGCACCAGACATGGTCTCATAACCAGACGTATCCTGCGTCATACGCGTGATGGCCAGTGGACCGACTGCCCCCAACCAAATCTCCAGTGTCGGAAGATGACTGCCTTGCTGCAAGAAATGATTCACGAGCAACAATAACCGACCATTGCTGAGGACACTGGGTCGTGCTTCAAGGACAGGAAATGGTGTGATGGCCGTTTCCAGATGAATCTCAGAAGCTTGTTCCGGTTGTTGTGGCAGGAGTCCATTGATGGCGGCGAAATCTGGATCCAAATTCACTGACTGCTCCGTCTGCGGTAAGAGCTGTGCTGTGCTTGCTGCATCGGATGGAAGGGTTGTTGTGACATCCACCTGCTCTGGTTGCATGGCAGGCTCTTCTTCCTCTTCAGCTTTCTCCTCAACAACCTTCTCCCCCTTCACCTCCGCTTCACCGCGACGACGACGTTTGGCTGGTTCAGCACTCGATGCAACATCGCGACGACCACGCTTCGGTCTTCCAGCCGTCAAACTCTTAGAGGCTTCCCCTTCACCACTACCCTCCTCCTTGCCAACATCCTGCAACAATGCCTCATCATTCACTGTCTCCGACAAGACTGTCTCGACCGTTGGTTCAGGCACGGCTTCCTCTGCACCCGCTTGATCTAAACAATCCAAAAAGCTAAACTCAAATTGCGTGACACCCACCACGAGCCAACAGAGCGAATCATCTGCTTTAGGTGTCCCCTGTTCATCCAAGGAGGCATGATCCCAGCATGTCGTTGGGTCTGCTTGATTGCCGTTCAATTCCTTCATCATGCGTTGAGCGCGGGAGGCAGAAAGGTAGAGTTTTGTGCCATAGCGTTGAGAGGGTGGTTGCGTAGTGGAAATGGGACCGACGTGTGAGGATTGGTCCAAGATCGCTTGTGTCTCTGTATCCAATAACGGCGTGACATCCTTGACTTGTGCTTCCGTGGAGTCCTTGGGTGGTTGATCGAACTGATTCACGGAGGCGGGGAGCGTGTAATGCGGTAACAGCGATGCCGTGTCTGGCTCCACAACAGCTTCGTCTACCGTTGGATCGGCGACATAACGCGCACTGTAGTCTTGCTCCTCGAGGGATGGATCCAAGACATTCGTAGCTTGTCGCGTTTGTTCCTGTGTCTCGTACGATGTCGACTGCATCTCTGGCGACCAACGCTCAAAGATGAGTTTTTGCATTTGTGAGAGGTAGCCCATGTCTTGCTCTTCAATCAAGTTATTCTCAACCCGCTTCACAATGAGTGGCTCAGAGACAAAGCCCGTCTGGATATTGCTGAGCGAAACTTTTGCACCATAGGGAATGGGTATATTCCCTTGTGCGTCCGGTTCACCGGGCGAGAATAAATCAATGCGAAAGGGAGCCCAGCTATCCGCCTTGACAATCATACTCCCAAACTCCTCACCGAGATACTTGGTGCGTACGGTTTGTGAATTGATGCGATTGTACAAGGCAATGAGACCGCCGTGTTTTAAGATAGGCACCTGCATGCGTGTCTTGGTCGTCTTCTTTGTGGCTTTGCTGATAATGTACACATCATCCGTATCGAAATCAGCAAACGGTACATGCGCCGGATGGAGAGCCCCTTTTGCAGCAATCTGTAGGCGGAGCGAGAATTTCTTGGATTTCCCAACAGACCCGGCATTGATATGGAGTTGCTTGAAGTAGATGTGTCCGTTTGTATCGAGTTGAGCGGTCTGCAGGATACTCTGTGAGCCGATGTCCGCATGCACGGACATGTGCGCCGTGGGTGTCTCACCAAGCAAGGGTGCATAATACCCAGAAATGGTACAATACGGTGGTGGTGTCAAGAAGCGCTTCTCATGACCATAGGATTTTTGACCAATTTGCGCATACGTACAACGAAGGGTTGTCAGTCGTGGTTCTCGAATAGGATCGGGTGCACGCGCGCCGTACTGCTGATGAAGGAGGAGGGGTAGGTGTTGCGTGATGACTTGACGGATTCGATTTAGGCGCGTGGTGGCATCTTGCCATTTTGGAGGGAAGCCTGGCCACTTGCGTTTACGGTTGATGGGTGGTGCCGGGATCGTGGCGGCCTGCTGCTGTTGCCTATTGCGGGCTAATTGTTGTTGGTGTTGTTGTTGATGAAGATGTTGTTGCTGCTGGTAGAGTTGCTGTTGGTGATGTTGCTGCTGTAGCATTGGCAATTGCAAGTTGAGGGGCAAGTCATTCGTCTGCAGTCCCTGTGCATTCGCATGAGCAATATGCGAGAGGCCGTAATCCACACCGTCCTCCGTAAACTCCTCATCATTGGCAACACGCTCGTGGTGCTCTTCTGTGAATTGTGTATGCATCAGCTCGAGGTACTCGCGCTCCCGATCTTGGAAAGAGCCGCCTTGGCCTGTGAGATCGAGCTCAATGGCGGATAGGAGGGACTGCATGCCATCGGCACTCTGACCGCTTGCTGTTGCAGCTGTAGCCGTTGCCGTGGATGGTGTCGCATCGTGCGTTTTGGCTAGGTTTGCAAGGGACGGCTGAAAGTGTTGATGCTGCTGCTGCTGTTGCTGCTCGGCGGCCGTCTGCTTCTTCTTCTTCTGCTGCTTTTTGGGCTTCTTGGGGATAGCGAGGGAGGAGCGCGTAGGTGAAGTCGATGCAGTGGCAGCCGTGGCCGGTGTGTGGTCTGACTGCTGGGCGAGTCGCGCCACTGCAGCATCGATCGGGTCCAAGTCTGCCGGTGCCTGTTGCGGCTGCTGGTCTGTATCCTGTTGCTGCGACATGGCCTGCCACCTGCTGCTCTTCACAACAAACACACACGGACGACACCTGCTCTGTCTCACGTTCTGTTGCGTGGGAGTCGTGAGAGGGAGAAGAGGGAAGGAAAGAGGTTGAGGGTGAGAGAAAGAGAAAGAGAAAGAGAGAGAGAGGCAGCGACGGAACGGGCACAGCGACGGCCGGCGGAGGAATCACGGCAGGGACTGGACAGAGGAAGAGCAGCTGCAGGAAAAGAAGATGCCTGGTAGCTGCTGCTTCTGTTCCTCTTCCTCTGTTCCTCGGGATACTATATGTGACTGCGTTTTGATGGTAAGGATAGATATGAGCAGTCATACATGTGTCCATGACCCAGGACGGCGCGTACGGACAGGCCCATGGTGTAGTGTAGATGTCGTCTACTATGCCTGTCCAATCGATCGATCGATCACCGATATGTGACTGCTTCCCCTGTTCCCGGCGCCTTCGCTGCCGTCCACTTTCTTTCCCTCTCGATCTCTTCCTCCCCCTTCACCATCACTCCCTGACTTATAACTCAGCAACCATATTCTCCACCCACCTCAACTCATCTCACCACCCGTTCAACTCAAAGCGCACAGGCTCATCAGCAGCAGATCCCATATACAGTCATTAAAGCACACACAAAATGTCTCCTCACGCAACCAACACCGATGCCGTTAATGGCGCATCCTCCTCTTCTGCTGCTGCTGCTCCTGCTGCCGCCGGACCTAAACTGACCGTCAAGTCAGACAAGTCTCGAGTGGACGGGCAGGGAAACATCCTTACAGACTACCTCTATGAAAACTCCGTCGTCAAGAAGCTTGCTGACGGCTCCGTCGAAATCACCCCCACCCAGCACAAAGTGCAATTCAAGACCCAGACAAAGGTCCCCAAGACCGGTCTCATGATGGTGGGCCTGGGTGGTAACAACGGCAGTACCATGACGGCTGTTGTCCATGCAAACCGTCGCAAGGTCGAGTTCCAGACGCGTCGTGGCGCTTATCAATCCAACTACTATGGATCTGTCACGCAAGCTGCAACCGTCAAGCTCGGTATCAGTGAGCAAGGTGACGACTTTTACGTCCCCTTCAACCAAGTCCTTCCCATGGTCAACCCCAATGACCTCGTGATTGGCGGATGGGACATCTCCAACCTCAACCTCGCTGAAGCCATGCAGCGCGCTCAAGTCCTTGAGTATGACTTGCAACGTCAGGTCAGCAAGGAGCTCGCCGCATACACGCCCCTCCCCTCTGTCTACTACCCAGACTTCATTGCTGCCAACCAGGGCGAGCGTGCCAACAACGTTATCCCCGGTGATGACAAGTGGGCTCACGTCGAGCACTTGCGCAAGGATATGCGCGAGTTCAAGGAGAAGCACGGCCTTGAGCAGTTGATTGTGATGTGGACGGCCAACACCGAGCGTTACGCCGAGATTATCCCCGGTGTCAATGATACAGCAGACAACCTGCTCAAGTCCATCAAGGCATCGCATGCAGAGATTGCACCTTCTACGATCTTTGCTGTGGCGTGTATCTTGGACGGCACACCGTTTGTCAATGGATCTCCTCAAAACACGTTTGTGCCTGGTTGTCTCGAACTGGCTGAGCGTCACAAGTCCTTTGTGGGCGGTGACGACTTCAAGTCCGGTCAGACCAAGCTCAAGTCTGTCCTTGCACAATTCTTGGTGGATGCCGGTATCCGTCCAGTGTCGATTGCTTCGTACAACCATTTGGGAAACAACGATGGCTTGAACTTGTCGGCACCTCAGCAATTCCGCTCAAAGGAGATCTCCAAGGCTTCTGTGGTCGATGACATTATTGCCTCCAACCAGCTCCTCTACAACGAGGAGAAGGGCAAGACCATTGATCACACCATTGTCATCAAGTACCTCAAAGCTGTGGGTGATACCAAGATTGCTATGGACTCGTATGAATCAGAGATTCTCATGGGTGGTCGCAACACCATCACTGTCAACACTGTCTGCGAGGACTCCTTGCTCGCAACGCCCCTCATCATTGACTTGGTGGTTGTTGCAGAACTCTTCTCTCGTGTGCAGTACAAGAGCGAAGGTGATGCAGAGTGGCAAAACTTCCACGCCATCTTGACGGTGCTCTCGTACTGGCTCAAGGCACCCCTCCACAAGCCAGAGCGTGAGGCCATCAATGGTCTCAACAAGCAACGCCAGGCATTGGAGAACTTGATGCGTGCATTTATTGGATTGCCGCCCAACAACGAGATGCGTCTTGAGTCGATTGCTACCATCTAGTGTGCTGTCTGTTGCGTATGTAGGGGAGGGCTAGATGTAATCTCTTGTAGGTGAACTAGGACCTCTGCTTCGACTGCCCTGCCTGCCTGCCACCTGTCGCCCGTCTCCCGCCCCTTGCCGCCCTCGAGATCAGCGGCCTCATTTCCGCGAAATTGGGTTGTGGCCCGCTGTCAGGGCGAGGACACGACGACGACATGATCATGCGCTCAATCCACGTTGACCTGCACCACACCCTGCTCGCACATGACTCATACGTAATCTCCCCCTGACACCCCGGCCTTCCCAGCCGGGCTGCAATCTCCTTCATACAAACATATCCCCCTTATCTCCCACGTAGATGACGTCAAACCTCGAGTTTCTCCCACGCGAAAAAAAAAGGCTCGAGCGGGAGCAGGAGTCATCGGCAGCACAGGAAATAAAAAGGACACGCCAACAACTTCATCTACTCATCTGTTCAGCCCATGTCGGACGCAACAGCCTCAGACAAAGCCACGGCGCCTTCGCGCTACAGCGGTGTGCAATCTGCAACAGACAGACTTGCCGCCGCCTCCCTCACCAACGGCACGCCCGCCCGCGCTGCAGCAGCAACGACGAGTGATGATGACGATGACGACAATGATGAAGCGATCAGTGGCAGTATGATTTCACAAGCACCCGTGCGACCGACTATGCAACGCCGCCGTTCGTCGCGCAAGTCTATTTCTGCTGAAATTGAGCATGCCAGAAAAGTAATTGATTTTGGTGGTGATGTGAGTGATGACGATGATGGCGCTGCTGCAGAGAGCGATGAGGAAGATGACTCGCCTGCTGTGCCGTATGCGTTTGCGTTTGATATCGATGGCGTCTTGTTGCGTGGTG
Source organism: Protomyces arabidopsidicola (assembly GCA_003568695.1). Classification (NCBI taxonomy): domain Eukaryota; kingdom Fungi; phylum Ascomycota; class Taphrinomycetes; order Taphrinales; family Protomycetaceae; genus Protomyces; species Protomyces arabidopsidicola. The sequence continues at coordinate 85,165 of QXMI01000092.1, forward strand.
GACATACCATCCCACAGGCGAAAGAAGCAATGGCTATCCTGAATGGAAAGAATGAGCGACACCTCAAGATCCCCTACATCTTCATCACCAATGGCGGCGGTAAATTGGAAGATGCACGATGTCGCGAACTCGCTGAAAAGCTGGATGTTGAGACGTCTGTTGCGCAATTCATTCAATCGCATACACCCTTCCAGCAAATGACAACACTCTATGAGTCAGTCCTGGTTGTTGGCGGTGAGGGCAATGCATGTCGTGAAATTGCTGAATCGTACGGTTTCAAAAATGTCATTACACCAGGTGATATTATTGCATGGGACCCCAGTATCGTGCCCTTCCGCACACTACGACCAGAAGAACTCGATCTCTGCAAACCCCGCGACTTTTCGAAAATCAAAATAGAAGCCATCTTCTTCTTCGCCGATTCGCGAGACTGGGCGAGCGATGCACAGATCATCATTGATGTACTCCTCTCAAAGGACGGATACCTGCACTCCCGCAACAAAGAAATGACACAAGCGTGTCCCATCTTCTTCAGTAACCCAGACATCACTTGGTCCACCGACCACTGTCTCCCACGATTCGGTCTCGGTGCTTTGCGTCTCAGTATCAGTGCGCTCTGGGATGATGCAACAGACGGCAAAACTCCACTCAAACTCGTACAGCTCGGTAAGCCCTACGGCGAGACGTATCGCTACGCAACACGCCTCCTCACTGAATGGCGTGCCTTGGAGCACGGTATTGAAGAACCACCGCGCCATATCTACATGGTGGGCGATAACCCAGAATCTGATATTCGTGGCGCCAATATGGCAGGTTGGGAGTCATTGCTCGTGTTGACGGGCGTCTACAAGGAGGAACAAGGACCACCCAAGTATAAGCCAACGACCATCCAAAAGGATGTGCTTGAGGCTGTCAAGTGGGCAATCCAGCGCGAGGAGAAGATTGGTGGATTCTAAGCAAATTTCTTTACAAACCACTGCTATATAGACTATTCTGTCAATTCAGCCCCTACCAGCCAGATCATTGCAAACGTTGGTGGCCCACCAATAGACGATTGGCATGTTTCCTAAGATATCTTTTTCTAGCGTCTTCATCCGTCTTTGGCAGCAGTCCATTCTTTGTTGCTTTAAGTGACAAATTTTGCCAGCGTTGGTGATTGGTTCGAAGAGTTGAAGGCTGGCCCCGTAGCATACCTCTCTATCATTACTGCCTTCCTGGAATAGGCTCTTGCAATTGTTGACACAACACAGATCGAGGCATTTATACTCGGTATGGTACTGACAGGATGTGGCACACTGGTTGAAGAGATCAAGTCCCACTTCCGCCATATCTGTGCTTGCTGCAGCACCCATCATCATGTCGTTTGTAAGGCTGAGAAACAGCAAGATTGTTCGCGTCCATATTTGCATCCTGGCCCTGGTCTCGCGATTGTCTATGGCGATCAGGAAATTTGACCTCTTTGAAAGGAAGAAAGGACTTGAATAATTGCAGCAGACGTGTCCAATTGTATACTCTCACGGTTACAAAAGACCGCATACAAATATGCATGCAAAGGGTGAATCAAGGTAGTATTTGTGCACAGGATGATTCTTCAGCACCTCGAGCACAAAGCTCAATTATTTTCGGAAGTGACCAGGCTCATGAGCCTTAGATTCTGCGGCAGCTTCTGCCGTGATTTTCCGGTCGATAATCACGGCAGTCAAGTCACCACAGGCAAGAGCGGTTTTATGCGAGTATTATGGTTATTTGCAGTTGATGTTCATGCTTTCCGAGCGCATGACTAGAATACGAATGAAGCATGCTACTTGCTACAATGTGTGTTGACACAGCCCCAGTGACAAACAAATTTCGCGTGCCAGAGGTTTGAAGGCCGCAAAAGAATTGTCGACCGAAACAGGGGTAACAATTGCAAGCTCAAACAATTGCAAGTAGCATGAACATTTTCGTAGAGCTTTCTATACTTGACTCGCACGAGTACAGGTCTAGCTTGAGAGACTAAGTAGATCTTTGATCATCATTGCTCTAGTTCGTTTGGTGCGTCAGTTCCTTAGTTTCAAGACTTCAATTGCAGTGCACCATCTGCACGCGAAATGTTCCCTTGGCAGTGCAAGCTCCGAGTCATTGAGTCCTTCCAAGAAGAATACGCTCATTAGGCCCTTGCTGATGACCTCGACGCACCAATGCCGTAGCAGCACATTGCATGCACGCACAGTCTCTCGATTGCGTGATTGACCCCTGTATTTCATGTCATCTCTATTAAAAGGTCCCAAAGCCTCCAATCGACGTATTCCCATAGCCTTTGGAACTCTGATCTGCTGTGAGCCCAAGCATCACCAGTCAAGCATCGCAAGCCCAGGTGCAACCTTAGGCGTTGATCTTAGTGCGCCCTGACAGTCGTGCAGCTGCGCAATCTCTCAATCGAAAACAACCTGGTCCTCATCTCTGCAGCAACCTCCCTGCATCTGTCGTCTTCATCCTGATCTTCCTCAAGATGTTTGAAATGCGTACAGTCAGCACTATGGTGGCAATCACTCAACTCTCCAGCTTGCTCCTGCAATCCATCTTTTTTGCTGGCCTCTTTGACAATCAAGGCATTTTATCTGTTTCGGCACGGGATTGCAAGGCATTTTGGCTCACTCTCAAAGATGAGAATAGTCCATTCCTCGACATAGGGGGCGGCTGCCCGTATAACCTTATACCGGGGTCCAAAGACGCTATCCCACAAACAACGGACACTAGGGATCCCAACAACATTCGTTACAACAAGGATTTCCTTGCCTGCTACTATGTTGCTAAGGACGACCGTTGCCCCACTGGGAAAAATGGTAAAGAGGATTGGTTCAGAGAACCTGCTATCTCGTCTGGGACTGACGGCGCCGGAATTTTTTGCGGGCATGCAACCCTATTCGACAAGCCTGAGAATCTCCCTGACAACATTCGCTCTGGCACGCAGGTCCATTGGACACTTACCGGCGATCGTAGGTGTCCTGCAGTTCCTGTCACAAAGCCGAAAACTCCCGCATACTGGCTCGCATTTCCTCTAAATCACTCCAACAAACCCTCTGACTGTCCTTATTTACTTATGAAGCAAGAAGATGTCAATGAGGACAACAAAAAAACCAAGTCGGCCCCTGACCACTTACCCTATATTGCTAACCATTACGTGGGATGCTACTATGTAAGCCCGGATCAACGTTGCCCTCACAATATCAACGACTTTAAGGATAACTATTTCCAAATTACGTTTGATTCCAGGCCAGGTGAATATTTCGGGGTCTTTTGCCAGCGCTTCTATGATAAACGAGCACAACCACACCGGGCAGTGGGAAACTTTTTGCCCAGTTGGCTCTTGGACCGCTCGACAGGCTCTTGGATATTCAATAAAGGTGCCTAAGCCACTGAACTCATATGCAGACTATAGCTGCATCGGTTGGACTGCGCTTTACTTTCCCAACTTTCTTCTCTTTCTGATTCAGTTGCTTTTTTCGACTATAGCTAGTCTTCAGATAGACTAGCTCTTAGACTACTCAAACCATTCAGTTTTATCCCTTGAGATGTGCTAACCGAACTTTGATTACTGTCATATCAGCTGCGGACGAGGTTGGAGTCTGGTGAGTAATTTGCTTGAGCCGAGGCATACAATCAAAGGTTATGTCATGAATTAAATCCCTGCTTTGCAATAATAGTAGCAAGCAGCCAAAGTTTGAGTCAGGTAAGCAATTGAGTGTGTTGCATTTGCAGTAGCCTGAAAATGTAAATGCAATGGCACCTATCTCGAGCGCGAATATTGAGATAAATCCCACCAACACTGCAGTGATGAAAGATAATCTGCTATCGCAATGAGTAGAGCCTGTTCGTCCTTCTTTTGCGTGTTGGCTGTGTGGAGAGAAAGAGTTTCTGACCCTTCAATGATTTGCTTCTGGCTGCGAACCCTCACTATATCGATTTCATATCGAAATTCCATATCATTTGCATCACGAGATCATGAGAAAGCAGATGACAATAGATGTATGTCTACAGAAGTAAGGTGGTATTCTTCACTACGCATAAGTCTCACGCAATTGCAGTGGTTTTGTTTAAACGGTGCTCATGGTGCTCCTGCTTCCTTGCTGTGGTTTTTTGCAAGTTTTTGCACACAGAGTCACCTCACTTTCAGGGTCTGAAAAACCTCCCATAAGTTGTGGACTTACATCCTGGTTGCAGACTCTCTTGCAGCAATATTCCCAGATTTTGCTCGCCGGATTGGTATATGCCAGGCACACCTGATGCACCTTTTGGCCCGCACAAGAACCGCGAGGATTTTTGCAGTCTGAAATGTCCACTTTGCCGCCCCGCGTGATAACAGCAGCTCTCGTTCCGAGGAACAATATGAGAGCCACACATGAAGGAGTGGTAAGAAACATACTATCGAGATGTGTTATTACTTATTTGAATGCAATCGATGGGTCATTGATTTGCGCAAACTTACGTGTTGAGTTTAGGCTGGATCAATTCAGTGGAGGTGATCTGAATTGACGATGGATAGACAGAAGGGCGACTTTATAGCTCTGAGCCTATGGCAGGATCAGGGGATGTCTTTGATTACGTTTAGGAAAAAGCTGCATTCTTATTTGTGCCTAGACCGCGAATCTAGCTAAGGTAGTATCTAAATCTCCCACGTCTGCACTTAAATACGACGCAGCGGTGAAGGTGCGACACGCGACAGGAGTGAGTTGGCCATAGCTGTGTGTACGGCGAGCTTTGTATCTGATCACGAAATGACATTTTCCCTGTGAACTCCATAAGTATCAGCATCTTTCTTTCAAACGACATCACTTGAACCACTACTTAGGGTAGACATCGTACTGGTATGCTGGGCGGCCAGACTGGAGTGCAACTAGGGACTCAGGAGCATCGGGGAAAGTAGCATTGGATGCCGCCAGATGGGCCACTGAGATTGACAGCCAGATAGCTATATTACCTAGAGAATTGAAATGTAGTCAGAGCTGCAGACATAGTAACTTTACTCGTGCACTTGTCTACTTGTACACTGGGATCGATCGAGTCGTGGGATGATGGTGGGGTTGGGGTTATCGGCGTTCTGAGCGGCACCAGCGAGAGAGAGAGAGAGAGCGCACGCAGCCGGAGCAGCAGCGTCACTAAATTCACTCGCTATCTCTCGCCTCAACCTCAACACACCGTCAAGCAGAGACAAGGACATACAGTACGGCCCTCCTACGTTCCTCACAGCAGCACTAACCAACAGTCATGGCCTTCTCAGAGATTGACACCAAGGCCATCGCTACAATGCGAACCCTTGCAGCAGACATTGTGAGCAAGTCCAACTCCGGCCACCCGGGAGCACCCATGGGCATGTCCCCCATCGCTTGGACACTCTTCTCGAAGCACATGATCTTCAACCCTAAGAACAGCGGTTGGATCAACCGAGACCGATTCGTCTTGTCCAACGGTCACGGCTGTGTGCTCCAGTACATGCTCTTGCACCTTTTCGGCTACGACTTGTCAATGGACGACCTCAAGAACTTCCGTCAGCTCGATTCGCACACACCCGGACACCCAGAGTGTGCCGATACCGATGGTATTGAAGTAACGACCGGCCCGCTCGGTCAAGGTATTGCCAATGCCGTAGGTATCGCTATGGCTGAGGCACACACCGCTGCCACCTTCAACAAGGACGACATCAAGCTCATTGACAACTACACCTTCTGTTTCCTTGGCGATGGATGTCTCATGGAAGGTATTTCCAGCGAAGCCTGCTCCCTTGCTGGTCACTTGCAGCTCGGCAAGCTGATCGCAGTATGGGATGACAACCACATTTCCATTGACGGCGACACCAACTGTGCCTTTACCGAGGATGTTCGCGCACGATACAAGTCGTATGGTTGGCATGTTGTTGATGTAGTCGATGGCGACTCTGACCTCGAGGGTATGAACAAGGCTATTGAGTCTTGCAAGGCCGTCACGGAGAAGCCTTCTCTCATTTGCCTTACCACTACCATTGGCTTTGGCTCCAAGCTCCAGGGTACTCACGGTGTTCACGGAAACCCGCTCAAGGCAGACGACGTTGCACAGCTTAAGGAGAAGTTTGGTTTCAACGCCAAGGAAACCTTTGTTGTGCCACAGGAAGTCTACGACGAATGCAACAAGATCGCCGCCAAGAATCAAGAGAAGGAGCAAGCCTGGAACAAGCTCCTGCAGCAGTACACTGAAAAGTACCCAGAAGAGGCAGCAGACCTCAAGCGTCGTTTGGACGGCAAGCTACCAAGTGGTTGGGAGAAGAATTTGCCAGTCTACAAGGTTGGTGACGATGCTGTTGCTACTCGCAAGCTCTCCGAGACTTGCTTGTCTGCCATTCAAGGTGCCTTGCCAGAACTCTTTGGTGGTTCTGCCGATCTGACTGGTTCCAACTTGACGAGATGGAAGGAAGCCGTCGACTTCCAGCCGCCCTCGACCAAGCTCGGTACATACGCCGGCCGTTACGTGCGATATGGTGTCCGCGAACACGCCATGGGCGCCATTATGAATGGTCTTGCCTCATACGGCACCATCATCCCTTACGGCGGTACTTTCCTCAACTTTGTCTCTTACGCCGCCGGTGCTTTGCGTTTGTCTGCGCTCTCGCACTTCCGCGTCATTTGGGTCGCTACCCACTGTGCTATTGATTTGGGTGAGGACGGACCAACCCATCAGCCGATTGAGACCATGGCTCATTTCCGTGCGACACCCAATCTGCTCAACTTCAGGCCTGCTGATGGTAACGAGGTGTCAGCTGCCTACTACCTCGCTATAAGCAACAGCAAGCGTCCCTCGGTGCTGGCTCTGACACGTATGAACTTGCCTCAGTTGGAAGGCTCATCCATGGAGAAGGCGAGCAAAGGTGGATACGTCTTGATTGAGAATGAGCAAGCAGATGTCACACTCCTTGGTACAGGCTCAGAAGTCTCAATCTGTGTTGAGGCCGTCAAGGTGCTTGAGAAGGAAGGCATCAAAGCTCGTGTTGTGTCGTTCATGTGTAACGAGATCTTTGACGAGCAGTCTCTCGAGTACCGTTTGTCTGTCTTGCCAGATGGTATTCCGAGCATGTCTGTGGAGGTCTACTCGACCATGGGTTGGGAGAAGTACACGCACGAGCAATTCGGTCTCAACCGATTCGGTGCTTCTGCCCCAGCAAAGGATCTGTACAACAAGTTTGAGTTTACCGCTGACGGTGTTGCTAAGCGTGCCAAGTTGACGGTCGACTTCTGGAAGGATGTCAAGCCTTTGAGGTCTCCTCTGCGTCGTGCATTCCAGAACTTGCAGTCGGGCGACCACAGGGATCCTTCCTAAACGGGTCTCTGATTAATAGTCTTGCTAGTCTTGATTAATTGATTGATAGAATTTATTCGCTTCGCTTTTCCAACGACGACGACGACTTACCACTGCTTACATATACATGCTTTCACGGTGTCAAAAACGCCTGCCACGGGGCAGACGGTCCATTGTCACTGCTGCTACAGCTCATGCTCCTTCTCTCCAGCAAGCACTACAAGCAGCAATCAGCGAAACGACTGCGCTGCATCATGGCTTCACAAGCAATGACATGCCAGCACAGGCAGTCTTTCTTATCTCTCGTGCATACTTTCCACAGTCCCTTGATGGGACGCTTGCTGAATTATTAAGGAAGACAATCACTGCAGCGGTAGGTGAGCACTGTCAAGTTGCTTCTGCTGTCGTTGATGCGGTTGGCTCAACGGCTGGTGTCTCCATGCTCGTTGCTTCTGAAGAGGAAGCTGCACAACTCTTGCCATTCAATGATCAAGTGGACAGACAAATCAGTTTGGGCCGAGCTTGGAAGGCACAAGGTACCAAAGACGCCTCGGAAAACTGGGAGTTGCCGGCGGATGCGAGTTGGAAGTCTATCCTAAGTGACGGCAGTGCTTTTGAGCGTGCGAGCTCAGACACAAAACTGACTGCTTCACCAACTATGCAGTCTGCAATTATTATCTCTGGCAATGGTTTTGCTGGGCTTGATTGGCCTGCTCAGCTCCTCCCAAACGCACGGAAAGTGGGGCTCCTTGCTAGTACGACCCCGTTTCTGACGGGACTGCCAGTCACCATGACCTTTCAAGAACGCATGATCTCTCGTGGCGGATGGGCTTTAGCGTTTCCCCAAGCAAGAGAAGCACTACAAGTCGCTTATCCAACACTACACAAATTAGGAGAGCCGTTGCTCGTGACCAAGTATGTTGATGCTCAATAAAGAAATTGCTGATACAACAGATGCCAGGGCAATATTCTCATTACTTTGAACGAACAGCCTGCTACCTATTGCTTGCTCGAGCAAATGAAGACTCTGACAAGTACGAATGCAACGTCTAAAGATCTACTCTTGTTTGGGCAAGTGCAGCATGGCCAGGTCGTGAGCAGCACAACGCCTATGATCAAAATCATCTCAGGTGATCCAGGTAAGGGTAGTATGGCACTGAACGGCGGCTATCACGTTTCGGAAGGCGACTCACTGCAGCTGTTTTACGCTGGCAAGGAGGAAGCATTGCCTGCTCAGCCAGAGGGAACCAAAATCTCATTTGAAAAGCTACCTGTGGACAGCCGTGAAACATATGATGATGCACAGGCGGACCCTGTGAATGCGAAAGAGGAGGTGGCGCCTGGTCTGTTTGGTGCTGCCTCGGAGACTGGTCTGGTCATTGGTGGCCGAGGCTCAAGACATCAGACGTGGGTCTCTGAAGTATCTGGCTGCCGTATTGCCGCAAGAGTTTAGTACTAGAGTGCATAGCCTATTTGATAAATTGGTGAAAGCATAGATTACGTTCATATATTCAGGTGGCCGGTGAGTTTCAAGTGCTCGCTCTGGACTTGGCGCGGATGCAATTACTCCCGCACAAGATGACATAAACGCAGCAGGCGCATCAGACCACACACCACAACGCTTCAGCAGCCCTTGTACCTCTTCTTTTGTCAGCGCCCCTATGCGGCTATCTGCGTCACTGCTTGCGCCCTTGCTGGCAGTTGACGCTGTTCATCTGGGCTTCCATGCGCAGGACAATATACGCAATTGGACACGACCCGTCTCTTACTCGCTCGACCCGGCTGTGCGCCTTCAGCTCCTTCAACAATTTGCGCCCGTCATCTACCTACATCCTGAGGAAGCATATCTCCCTGCAGACCCTGTAGAGGCATACAAGCGCTTCTTCAATGCCAGCGCAAATGAACTACATGTGCCGAAACGGGAACTAGGCGGTAACCCGCTCAAGGATGGGCGCTTGATCGACGCACCAGTCACAACTCAGGCGCGGCTACTCGAAGATGGCAGGATCGCCTTACAATATTGGTATTATCATCACTTCAACGGGCCGCAAGGCTTCAAGACTGTCACTTCAGATGGCACAGTGTCGCGCTTCCCCTGGTACCCGCTCGCTGTGCACTATGCCGACTGGGAACATACAACGATTGTTCTGACAAGCGATGGGTCTCACGAGCCAGCAGAGATTGAGAGCGTCTACTATACGGTCCACGCGGACATCAATGAACCAGAGCACAAATTCTCTGTTGAGAATGAAACACACCCTCTCGTCTTTTCGCACAACAACTCACATGCTTGTTACAAGTCGCCCAAAGACGCACATAATATTGATCCAGCCATGGACGGCTTTGTCAACTCTGCCATTCGTTTCATCACTTTTGGCGCTATTCAGCACATTGAGGTTGGCGATATCGGATTCGCCAACTACCCAAAGTCAGAATGGATCCGCTGGTCGGACTACGAAATTTACGACATTTCAGATACACATGAAAAGGTAGGACCCGAGTGGGCCCTTTGGCAGGGACACTGGGGGCCGGCATTTGATCAGAGCCAAGTGGATGAGCCGCCCATGGGTGTACCGTGGCGTCGATTCTTTTTCGACTTTCTACAAATCATCTATCATGCTGGACGGTTGACTCAATTTGTTTCGAGTGCCAAGCTTGCACCGAGAGGACCGATTGTGCACTACACCTGGTACACATTCGACGTCTACGATCCACCAGACCGTTACGTGCCTGAAGATCCGAACGGGCACAAGCCTGGCATTCTACCAATCATCGCGTTCGTCTACTTCCTTCTTGGCTTCGTTGGTATTCTCAACGTTCTGCTTTCGCTTGTGCTCATCGGCATTATGCTCCTCTCGCAGTCACTGTGGCGAAGGAGCAAAGCAGCATACCAGGCCAGACGGCAACGCAGGAAGCTGCAAATGAGCGAGGTTACGCCACTTCTTTCATAGCGATAGCAAACCGTTCATCTTTTGGTTTCTCCTGCTTCTAGCTGCTCGTACTTGATAATGGTATCCATCTTAGCTAGTCACTTGAATGGAGATGTACAGCGTTGTAAAGCGAAACGCCGAAGTCGTTTGCTTGCGTGAGAACTTTCAATTTCTGAGGTCGGCAACAGCCGCGCTACCTCCACACTTCATTCCGAAATCTATCCAGGAACTTGAGCATAGTACCACTACGCTGCTCTTGCTATATGAGCTCAACAGTCTCGGAGGATAGCAAGACCCATCGACACTCATCAATACCTGATGCGGCAACTGTACCCTTTTCTCCCGAAACCGATGGCATCACTGCAAATCGCGATATGGAACCTGTCTTTGATGTCATGTCGCCTAACAAGGAGCATGCCCTTGCACATCACAGATCCACGTCGAGCGATGACCAACAAGATGAGAAAGGTATTCCTCCGTCTAGAAGTACTAAACTCGACCCTCCCGATGGCGGATATGGTTGGTGGATTTGTGGCGCGTGTACCCTCATCTGCATGATGACATGGGGTGTCAATGCAACATATGCTGTCTACTTGGCCCATTATACTGCTCCGGGCGCGAAATACTTTGAGAATATTACCACACTTCAATACACATTCGTGGGAGGTGTTTCAGTCGGCATGGCACTGATTGTCAGTCCACTTGCTACCGTCATTTGCGAACTCACTGGCAACATCAAGATCCCCATGGCTATTGGTCTTGTGATGGAATCTCTTGGATATCTCTGTGCTAGCTTTGCCTCCGAATTTTGGCACTTATTTCTCGCACAAGGTATTCTTTTCGGTGCTGGCATGGGCCTTCTTTTCTCTCCTTCTGTCCAGCTACCTGCCTTGTGGTTTTCGAAGAAGCGTGCACTCGCAAGTGGCATTTGTGCTGGTGGCTCTGGCCTCGGGGGCGTGATTTTCTTGCTGTCAACAAACGCTTCCATCTCAAGTCTTGGCTTGGCTTGGACATTTCGCTTGACGGCACTCATCACATTCGTTTGCAATACGGTTGCCGTCTGCTTGCTGCGTGAACTTAACCCGCGCGCTTCGGCAAACATGACCTTTGCTCAGCGTAAAGCGCATGTCATGAGTCAGGTATGGGATACAAAAGTCTTTAAAATTCGAGGCTACACTTGGATGCTCGCGTGGGGTGTCTTTTCACTCCTAGGTTATGTGACGATTCAATTTACCATTGCAAAGTTTGTCGTTTCTGGTTTGGGGCAATCCCAAGCACGCGGGTCACAGATTGCAGCTTTGCTATCCGCTGGCATGGCTATCGGTCGCCCGATCGTCGGATGGATTGCCGACCTTGGTGGGCGCATCAACATGGCTGCCGTCTTCACCCTGTGCTGTTCGTTTTCGATCTTCTTCATCTGGATGTTTGCAGAAAGCTATGGCGTCATGGTCTTTTTCGCGCTGCTCAATGGCTGCATTGCAGGAACGTTTTGGTCATCAGTCATTCCAGTCTCTGTTGAGATTGTTGGGATCAAGAATTTGGGTGTCGCATCAACGGGCGTTTGGCTCATCATGAGTATACCGACCATTTTTGCGACAACCATCGCATTGGAGATTGTTGGCTCCTCGGGTGACTACAAGCGACTCATTCTCTATGCTGGAGCATCCTTCGCGGTTGCTGCCTTTATGCTGCTTCCTGCAAAATTCGCTAAACAGGAGAGAGTCCTTGGTCGCGAGTACAAGTATAAGCTTTGGGTCAAGACTTAATGGTGCATGTGAGATAGGGGAATAGCGGCTGCATGAATTTATTGTTCTTAACAAGAGCGTCTTGCTTCAAATGAATCTCTGAGGTGCAACATGTTCCGAATCCTGGATGCGCCCATCTGAACGTTTTGCAAAACTTAGGAGATTCAGAAAGTTCACCAAGATTACCCCTGAAGCGACGAACGAAGTACCTTGACGACCCGAATTGCTGGATAGACATGGCTGTCGTGATGCCAAATTCGTTAGCGAGCAAGATATATACCTCAATTACTCAGCATTCAATGATACAGATCCGAGCTACGGATGATGCGGTGGTTGTCATGCACAGCCGCAATTTCCGAGAAGTTTGTCGACCTATACGACCGATTTTTGAGCTCAACATGCGCTTGATTGGGTTTGCTTCCGGCTAAGCTCAATTAACTCACTGGATTCTCAGAAAGGTGTGTTCAGGAGTGTCCATAATGATCGTTTTTGGATGCTTTTCCGCTTTCTGCTCACATTTGCCCTGCAAACATGGCTAGTTTAATGGGGTCTAGGCCAAGCTCATCTGGTGCATAAAAAGGCCACTTTCACTCAGCTTCATTCCACAGCACAACTCTCCTCAGTACCAGAAACACAAGTAAGCTGACTTCCCGCTCATATGTCAGAGCGGATGACGCTAACAATGGCAAGCAGTCGAGATGAATCCACACGCTTGGTTAGTCCTATTCATCCTCAGTAAGGCTACAGCCAGCCCGGCGGCTGGGTTCCTCGCTCGCAGCCTCAAACGTATTGAACGCGGCACAACCCGATGGAATTCAGATTGCCGTAAATCAGTGCAAAAAAAACTGCGTTCACAATCCAGGCGAGTGCAAAGAATGTTGCAAGTCACAATGCAAGGAGAATGAATCCCAACCATGCGCAATGGCTTGCTTTACATTTGGTAATGAAGTGTTAACTCTTGAGGACGATAGCCGAAAACCGGACGGGGGTAAGGATTGGAAGACCTCGGACTATGGCAAGGCCATGAAAAAAAAATGCACGGACAAGTACTCAGGCCAATCTTTGGATCAGCAATGCATGTCCTTAGCTGAGGCGTATTGGTATGCGTACAGATACCAGTAACCCATTAAGAATAAGATTTTCCATAGAGGTTTGGTCCATTAGCTTCCGTGAAGCAGAGACGACCATCCTTCAATTTTTCATTCTTATTATCGCTCCTCTGGCAGTTCTGTAGCAATTCTAGTAATACTTTCATTTGATATTACTTGTACAGTGACAGCTAGCAAATTTCGAATCGCACTATAGGAATTGTGAAGCAACGACAAGGATGTTGCAGTTGACAAGTGGTGTTCTCCTCAAAATATGCCAAAGCCTTATAATGCATACGAATATGCTCCAGGAAATTCGTCAATTTGGTGTATATTTCCCTTGAGAAGAGCTACATCTGAGCAAGAAGCTCCCTCACTCTCATTGGGATTGTACTGCCACATGTGTGAGGTTATCAAAATTCTCAAGATAATCAGCTAAACCACACATAGCCGGGATCTAGCTGGTCTCCTTCAACACTAGCGGCACTGTCAATTTGCAGCGGAAAGGAGCATATAATAAAGCAAGTCAAGTGATTAAAGGATTGAAAGCAGAGTCAACACCACGAACGCAAGCAAGAGTTGAAAGATGATTTATGATTTGGGTTATGAGGCTTTCAAGTCACTACCGGATGAACAAAAGAGGCAGGGGTTTTATCGATATAATTGCAGAAGTAGCTTTGTTGTATCCATTTCGTATTGAGCGGCAGCAGCAGAAGCAGCATTGCCACGAAGGACATTGCGTGCATGTCCATGTGGTTCGACATGCAGACAATAAAAGAGAGTGTTGGTGTAAAGAATGTAAGACATCTTGACTAGCGCCAGCTAGGCAAGTCATCGGGGGCTTATAGCAGGAACACAACGTATTCGAGCCGTAGTGGGTAAAGTGTCGACAATCAAGATGCGTGCAGCGCCATGCAGTAGAAGATTTGAAAAGGAAAAGTTAAGTCGGCGCAAGAATCCAGTTTTGGCAGAGTTCGTCAAAGTCATGGTCAATGCAAGAGACGATGCAAGTAACCCTTCCAACCCTTCCTCTTTGCAGGTGGTGAGATGGGCGGTGAGGTAGGAAGGGCCATGGCCTGTGAAAGTGCCGAGACTGGGCGTGTCAATTGAACAGAGGTGCGAGAATCAATCATATCACCAGGCTCGCCCATCATGACGAGGCTCGCCTCAGTGGGTTTACTGGGGAACTGGTAGTCCATGCGCACCTCGACCACACCTGCAGCAGCAATAGGTGTCGAGACGGCCGACCCGCTTGAACCAGGATGTTCAACAATCGCGGACATTTTGCGTTTCCTTGAATCCGGCGTTGATGGCCTGGGTGTGAAAGAGAAGAACAGGTCTGCTGGTGCGGAATCTGCTCGTTTATGCGACATGCCACCGCTTGTGAATTGGATGCCGAGTCCCTTACTCGGAAGCTTTACGGGTGAGGGTGGTAGGTAACCCAGCGAACCTGATCGTTTGTGACGCAGCGACGGGGCCGGCCCGAGTGCGGCATCGAGATCAATCAGCGGAGCCTGAGGCACATGTTCCGTGTCACGCTCCAAATGGACGCGTTGCTTCTTTGAAACACTTTTCGATGGGCGACGCGAGAGCACGTTCTTTGTGGTTTGTAAGAAGGAGCTGCGTTTCTTGCGGTGCAGCAAGACGGGCGATCCTGGGATTTGTGTTGGTGCAGCAGGCGCCAGGTCGATAGAAGGCGTCAGCGGGTCATTGTTGAGGGCAGAAGGACCAGTGGGCATGAGAGGCCAGGTGTAATCTTCTGGCTTCAACCACGTATCCCCTTCCTCTGTTACGCCAGGAATTTCCTGTACATCATCGAGAAAACTGACACGTTTGCGTGGACTCGCTACGCTGCTGACTTGCGTCGACAGAGCCGGGCGCGCTTCTGATGCATGATCGCCAAGGCTGCACTCGGAAACGGATGAGGAGGAGCATGGTGTCCGCGCAGAGGTTGGAGAGGCATCTGCAGGTGTGCTAGCGAATGCCATGGCCGGTTGAGCAGCCGGCGCTGCGGAGGGGATATTCACCGGTGCGCTGCTGCTGAGCATGGCTGTATCCAGGATCGGCGGCAGCTGCATGTTGCGCCAGTCAAGGGAAATGGCGGCCGAACGTCTGTGACGGTGGCCTTTGACTGGGGAAGGGACAGAGAGCGATTCGCTCTTGGCGTGCATGACCATCATTGTCGATCAAGTCGTTTGCTGTCGCTAGGTATTTGGAAAGAGCGGATGACGGATCGGTGAGCGTCAATGGAAGGAGGGAGCTGCGTGTCCTTTAGAGCGCCAAGCAGTAGGGAGGGCTAGCTGTTGCGCAAGTGAGAGGCCTGCGGGAGGCGGTCACAGTGGCCTGATGGGTGAAAAAGAGTGTCGGTGCTGGCAGCCCTTGAGTCGGGACCTGGGCCCTTGAGGATGGATGCCTCTGAGGTTGAGGGAGAGGGAGGGTGTGGGCGAGAGGGCAGAGGAAGGGCGAGGGAGGGGAGGATAAGGGATGGATCGAGGGTGGTTTGGGTGTCGCCTTCCTTTTGTCTGCGATGGCCCTCCCTCCCAGCGAATACAACTCGACGGAGGGAGTTTAGGGAGCGCAGAAAAGGCCTCTTCCTCCGCTTCCTCTTTGGGAAACGAGAAATTGGCGATTTTCGAAATTCAGCAGCCGCAACGGGCACAGGGACGAGCTGGATTGGCGCGCTTCATTGGCCAGACTCTGATCAGCATCTGACACCAGGACCATAAGATGAGAGCAGCGGCATCTGCTTCGTGTGTGTAGTCCTTGCCGTGTGCAGAGGGGGGCAGCCTGCTGCTCAAGGCGCACATCACAAGGCGCACATCACAAGGTGCTCATCGTTCAGGAGGCTCACTGCCAGCAAAGATCGGACTCGTCAGGTAAGAACAGCCAAAGTAGGGAGTGTGTAGGCCAGAAGCATAGGGGGGACGTTGTTCGCACTGTCACATCGATCGACGCAACATCCAGTCGTATCGCTGCGAACTGCTTTGCGCATTCTGTCATGGCCAACCTGCCATGACGGCCCGCCTCGTATCCTTGTCAAAATTTGTGGCCAGGGAGTTGTTGAAAGCGGACATTGCACGGCTGTCAATCTTGCGACGCTTTGATGCATACCGTCCCAAGATCATGCGTGAACTCAGTGATCACAGCCTGCATCTCTCTCGATTCATGTGCCCTCTACGACTATCTTGCCGTTGCCAAGTTCTCCAGCTATTCCAGGATAGATGGAGAACAGCGGCATTTCCGAAAACCAGACAACCAGCTGCGTGCTTGCAAGGAAAAACGCGAAAAATGAGATCGCGCGCTCGCCTCTGCGCCTGCATGCATAGATGAATGCAGCTCCGTGCAGGTCTCCGTGCATCCTCACACTCACAACCTTAACGGCAACGTTTGCCCACATTAAATGAAGACAAGAGACCAGACCACCTAAGATTGGTCCAGAGTGGCTCCTGATGGCGCAGGCTCTTGACACTTTCGGTGCTATATTCTGCGTACAGCTCTTAACACTTTCGGTGACCTATATTCTATGTACATCCGCAATGTCCCTGTTCTATCAGGCCTCAGGCGTGCTTGATGAACCGCTGATGGCAAGACACATCGAGTCTGTCATGCTTGGCCTTCCCCGCCATCTCGAATATTGTCAGAGCACAGCCTATACAAGTGGATGCCACGTTATATGATTAGCTACCATGAAGCGAAGCACGGGGGCCTAGTTTTGGTACTCACAATTTAACTTCCGCAGAAAAGTGCAACACGAACGGTCCCATACGTCAAACATCCAGCGCCATGGTCCAGTATCGTTGAGGAGCTGATAACGATTCGGTCAAGTGCATATTTCGTTGAATACTTGCATTCTACGTCGCTGCACATAATGTGTCGCTTTACTAGCCGAACTCACTGATTCCCTCCGCTAGTCAATCTGCACGCTCGTCCGCTCATCATGCGACAGCGGAGATAAGATGTTGGTAGGGTCAGTGCACCTGTTCTGGCTGCACTAAGCCACCAGTCAGCCGCGCTCGACGGCCCATCGTCGCAACGCCTGTCCCAGCAAGGTAAAGCAATCGTGCTAAGCTCTCGTCTGGAGATACGTCTGCGAGTACTGATTAGCGACATGAACGTCGTGCATGCTGTGCGGCTCGGCCGTTCATACAAGTCGCGTCATGTCTCACAGCGCGTCCAACGTTCATGCATTTACACAAACCGCGCGCATCTAGCCCAAACTGCGGGACTTTTTTTCTGACGGGAAAAAAATCAAGCCTTAAAAATTGCAGAAGGCCATTCGCTAAGTCTTAAGACAATGACCACTGCGGTGGCCAATGGCCTGATCTTTTTGCATAGGACGGATGACGGCAATGCCAAGTCTCCGGTGTCATCGTGCTACCGGCACCAGTTGGAGATTTCTAACGCCAAGCAACTGAACGAGCAAGGAACCGAATGACTACGGAACTGAACGACTGTGCCGAGTAGTGAGTAGTAAGCTCGTCATGAAGCCTCGCATTGTGGCGGCGTGAATGTTTCTTTCTTTGTTGTATCGCATTCCTCTCTATAATTAGATGTTCGCCGCAGATCTCCTTCTGGCGATTCGGTTGCCAAAATGGGACAGACTTGCAAGAAGTGGACGTCCAATTTGGGATTCGCCTCATCTGGCTAGGATTCTCACGGTCGCTATAGCCAATCTTGGATTTCAGGAAGCAGCAGATCTGCAGAGTAGATTCGGTACGAGACAGGAAAGCGAATAACCAGTGAGAGACTCTGCGATTAGTACCTTTTCAATCAAATTCGATAGCTGCGAAGAGGTAAACTAAAGTAGAGCCCATGAATATTGTAAATGTCGCCTCCCGAAGCGTGGAATGGATGCTCTACGGCTAGAGCAGAAGCGATACACTTATCATCCACACGCTCCTCCATAATGTTTCGCAGTATTTCCATGAGCGTCTGACCTGCGCATGTTTTACGACTCTGGAGACGCTGCCCTTTTAAAATCATTGAACGACACGCACAAGCTTGAGCTAATATGCACTAAGAACGCAGCAATTGAGCGTCTACAAATCACGCTACAAGTAAACAAGAAACCAAATTGGCCAAAGACCTTCACTTGGACGGCATCTGCAAATGATCCAGCCAATGCCGCATAACAATCTTGCCTTCCTCCACTCTTGGTGTATCCTTCATGCGACAGATAATCGCAGCATGTGTGTGCTGAGTCTTGTGAATATGCACTTGATACTTTTCCCACTCGAGCTTTGACAGGTTTGCAATGATATCTCGTTGTGTCCGTGTGAGTGCAAGGGGTGCCACCCAATACAAGCCGCTCTCGTCATTTCTCGCAGGTGCGGTGGATTGTTCCTCTTCAGGGGCATTGTCAAAGACTTCCTCCACGACATTTTGAGCAAGGCCAGCAAGGAGACGTGCTCGAACTTGCGTATGACTCCCTTCGTGTCCCTGCCGATGCAACGTGATGCGGTTCCGTGATTTGAATGTCAGAACCACGGCATTCACCATAAACACCGTGATCATGAGTGGAAATAGTGTGAAGAGCGTTACGCGAAACACATAATCTCGTGGACCGAGGCCTGCTGACTGATCTTTTTCATTGAATGGACGTTGTACCTTCCCGAGTGGTTGTACGGGATCGTGTGGATCGAGCATGACATTGTCATAGGCGCCATCATGCTGTAACTGGACTTTCCCCAAATCTCTGTATGGATCGCGTTCCGAAAACGCAGCAGTCCAGTAGGGTACCGATCGATCGAACTGGATATTGGCATAGGCTTGACGTTGCCTGAATTGTTTGAGGCCCTTATGGAACACGGAGCGCTCATCTGCCATGACTTGCAGTAAGGGCATATTGATGTCTTCCTCTGTATAATGGTCATCTGAGAGGAAGAGATGGGCGCCTGTCATGCTGAGCGCACGCGGACCAAAAGTCATGGCCAACCAACTAAAAAAGCCCTTCTCAGTCGGCGAACACCCGACATGCGGTGTTGCAAATGTCGTAAAAGACACGGGCTCAACCTCCTCAAACACCCCTCGATCTTGCAAGACGCCAATGGCATAACGCGCCGCAAGACCACCGAGTGAGTATCCAATGATGGAGATGTAGCGGATTTTGGATTTCTGCAGGGTACTACGACTACTTGCGCTTCCATGCGCTTCGTCTTCTTCATTCTCAGCCGCTTTGAGGGTCTCGATGATTTCTGTAGCGATGCGTTCGCCGCATGTATCAACACCGTCATAAGTGCGATTCCCTTCATTGACATCGGAGACGAGAATGCGACATGCTGGGTGGCGCTGTTCGAGGGCATCTTTGATGCACCAGAGATGGCCCGGTTTGCCCCATAGCCCGTGAACGAGAACGAAGAGGTGGTCGCTCATGCTGGGTTTTGTAGAGGGTTTTGTTGTGTTGGTAGAGAAGAAGATTACAGATTACGCAAGTGCCAAGCGAAGGATGGTCGGCGTGTTTAAAGCAACTTTGCCGACCTCAAGGATTCCGGTGAACAGATGAAAGTTGAATAGATGACAGATGAGATGGATGACACGTAGAATGCATCATGGCTACCGATCTATGGCAAACAGAATTCAATGAGCAGGTAAATGAGCCAGTCGCACGAGCCAAGAACGCCAAGCCTACAGCTCAATGCACGAGGACTCACACAAATCCACATCACTCGAGGCAACACTCGTTGCTGTGGAACGCACAGCATCCGACTTCCAGGCCTCTACCTGCATACCACCGCGCACGATACCCACGCGGTAGTTATCGAGCAAGTTGCGCGCAATGCGAGAATGCGCATAGACACCACCGTAAAACATGGCGGTGGCATCTTTCCCAATGGCAGACTGAATGATCTTTCGGCCACCAGGGTGTTTATCAATCCAATGCGTCACATCATGCACAATCCCACCAATGAGTATCAAGTTGCGTTCTTTTGCACTTGCAACAAAGTCATCCATTTCAATCACTGGCAAATCATCCACTTGAGGACCCCAAGCAATCTTCTCATTCCACTCATCCAAGCGCTTTTGTGCCGTTTGAATCATTCCCTTTTGAATTTCATTATCGCTGAATGTTACGAGTCCCGTTGCCAGACCCAAGGCTTTGTATGCGCGAATAGCCCACTTCGTCGGGTCATACTGGTACCATTTCACCGCATTGCGGTAGTCTGTGGGATAGGCATGGTGGAAGTTGTGGTACCCTTCACCCAGCGATACGAGTGCCGTAACGACACTATCGCGTGCTGAATGGTCATCATACGGACGATCACCGAGGTAGTGAGCGAGTGAATTGACGCTGAAGGTAGCGTGATGCACAAAAACGAGTCGTACAAGGGATGCATAGACCAAGCCACCACGCCAGTCGCCCCAGCCGAGTCCAGCGACGAGTGTTGGGAAGAGAAGTGCACAGATGGGGGAGAACCAGTCGTAGTTTTTATCCTGCCACGCCAACAATGGATCGTTTGTTAGGTCAGAAATGTCGACGTGTCCAGTTGGCTTGTCTGGTTCAATGACAAGGAGCCAGCCGATGTGGCTCCAGAGGAGACCGCGATGGACAGAGTATGGGTCTTTATTGGTATCGGTGTATCGGTGGTGGAGGCGATGATCCGTCACCCAAAAGATGACACTACCTTGGATAGCAGCTGTTGAGCAGCACATGAGGAAGACTTGAAGGGCGCGCGACGCGACATAGGTGCGATGACACCAGAGCCTGTGGTGACCAGCAGTGATACCCAAGCCAGTCAGGAAGTAGACACAAATTGCCCAGATGGCCGTCTTGACAGTCAAGGGCGTTGTCCAGGCACCAAGCAAGGCAAGCACCGGAACCAGCAAGATGACAGGGACGTGTCGCCAATTGACTTGATAATGCGTCTTGAATGGATCAAAGTGGGTGAGTGATTCCTGTTGCTGTGCTGTATGTCCGAGAACTGCATCTGTAAAGGATTTATCGTTGAGCCTTGAGGGCATCTCTGTGGAGACCTGCATGTAGACGTCGCTGTTGTTGCTACTGCTATTGCTACTGCTTCTTGATGCGTAGAGGGTCTTGATGGGATCTTCGTCTCGTCGCCAGGGAGAGGGCGGCGGCGTCTGTGCTTTGTTCATGTCTTTCTTTGGCAAAGAGTCAGAGAAGGCGGTGATTGTGCTTGTCTCCTGAACGTCCGTCGCGAGAGAAGGGACTCTGTTTGTCGCTTAAGAGTGGAGCGCGTGCTGCTGCGTGTCGTGTACGGGCCCCTGAGTCACTCGATGCACAGATGAGGTGAGACAGATGAGGTTGCAGGTGAATGCAGTATGCAGATGAGATTGCAGGTGAATGCAGTATGCAGATGAAGAGAAAGAAAGAGACAGAGAGCGAGCGCGACCAGGTCAACTGTAGCTGTGTATAAGAGAAAGGGAAGCAGAAGGACATGGCCGTGTCTTTCTATATCAGACACGAGAGGGAGCAGCGCGCCGTTGCCCCATTGCAGGCCGAGCCCTCGCGTGAGTTGGCGGCCGTGGAGCGCGAGAGGAAGGCCTGGAGCAGCAGCATGAGCAGGAGCAGGAGCAGCAGCTAAACACGCCGCCGCCTCCTTTATGGGCTGCTGCTGGTGGTGCTGCTGGTGGTGCTGCTGCTAATGGGCGCGTCCGTGCTGCTTCTGTCTGCCAAGAGCGAGGAGGGCGAGTGTCTCTCTGAGCCTCATTCAGCGCATAAAGCGAGCGTCTACCGCGGATTCGGTGTCTGTGCCCTGACAACGCTGCACGCTCGTTCGCTGCTGATCCCGCGCCAGCTGTACGAGCACGCTGCACTGCCCCCTCGGCGGTATGAAACGGGCTCACGCACCACTCACTCAGCGCTATTCCCAGCACAGCATGCCACAGCTGGACGTGTCCTCTCCTGTTACTGCACGTCCAGATCTTACATAATGCAGACTGCTGTCTATATTCTATTGGATTACAGATGCAGATGCTGTCTACATTCTATTGGATATACAAATGCAGATGCTGTTCCACATATCCTATTGGATTACAGATGCAGACTGCTGTCTACATTCTATTGCTACATCTCGTAGAGTACACACAAGCACGTAGAAAATAATCACGCACTCTCTGCATACGCAGCTGGAAACAGCCCACTCTGTCCATCCGCAGAGACCCCCGTCGCCCACCCATCACCACCATCCTCAGCAGTCACAATCACAACCTCACCAGGCACCAAGGAGATCTCCTCGCCAGACGCAGCCGTATACGCATACAACGCACGCACACGACGACCAGCAGGGACAGCTTTCTTGGCTGCCGTGCGTTTCGGTGCAACGGCAGGACCTTGTCGTTTGCTGAGGGAGGAGGCAACAGACCCCGAACTAGGCACACGCGCCAGTGCCGGTCCTGCCTGCGCTGCTGACACAGCCGCTGGCTTGGGTGTCGCATCCTCGACATACGCAGCAGGAACTAACCCAATCGAACCCCCTCCCGTCTTGATTTGAATCCATCCAGCGCCATCGTCGCCTTGCAATACAGTGACCGTATCACCAGCCTTGATAGACACTTCTCCAGAGCCGGCAGCATCATAAGCGTACAAGGCACGCGTGCTATTGCTGTGTGCACTGCCAGCCGCAAATCCAGCAGCCGGCACCGGTGCACGATTTTGTCGAGTACCAGCAGCAACGGCAGGTCGTGGCGCACTGCGCATACTAGCACCATCGCTGGACTCCTCATCGCTCGTCTCGGCAGGTGTTCCCTTGCCAGTGCCATACACGGAATCCGCCGTATTGGTGCGTTGTAAGCCATCACCGCCCTTCTTCTCTCCCTTCACACCTGTACAATTCGCAGGAACCTTCATTTGACAGGCCTTGTGGCAATTATACGCACAAGCTTTGCAGTGGTAGCCTTTCCTCGACATACCCCAGATGGTGGCACTGCAATAATCGCAATGCGTAGGAATGGTGAACGAGGCGCTTTTGAAGGCATGCGGCTGCATACCCCGATCAATATCCCCCACCACCTGTACAATCGTCCCAACTTCAGTCTCAAGAATATTCCTTCGTGTGTCTAGCGATGCAACGTCCATTTTAGACTGCAGCAAGTTATGCAAGACTGTTTCGACACCTTGTTTTGTTGGATCAGCCAAGTGTTGCTGCTTCAATCGTGTCAACCCATCAATCTCGCGCTTCTTATTCGACACAGTTGTCTTGAGTTCCGTCAGTTCACCCCGTGACCGCGCTAGGTTATTCTGCAAAAAGATCTTGGCCGACTCGTCCGTCACGAGCTCCGGTGTGTCATGCCAAATAGGACACGCCTCAAAGCCAAACGCTGCAGGTTCTTGGAAGGGTGCACTATTGTGCTGTACAAACATATTGGTATCAAGCTTCGGATCATTTTGACCAATCGCATCCACAGACCGCTGGAGATGACCACCTTGTCGAATCAAGCAAGACTGCTCCACCTGACTAGCACGTTGCCAGAGCGCATTCAAGCGTTGCACACGAACTTCATTCATATCTTGCAGCACGTTGAGCAAATCTGGTGTATCTTCATGGTAGTACTTTGCTTTGTGTGCATTGGCTGCGTTGATGGCAATGATGTAGGTGTTTTTCAGGTTACTCATATCGGCCATGGAACCGTTCAACTGTTTTGAGGCTTTTGCACTGCCATGCTTAGCGCGCTCCTTTTCAACAACTGCACAGCCATCGTAGTACTTTTTCTGGACTTGCTTGACGTTGGTGGAAGTCTTGTCGCGTTCCTCCACCAACTTGCCATGGAAGCTCTCGACTCGTTTTTGGAAATCCTCCCACTTGAAGTGCATCGCTTTGATGGGTTCGGCAACTTGCATCGTGAATTCCGAACTAAGCGTGACGCGCTCATCACCCAGCTGTCGTGCATCTTCCAGTATGCGTGACCAGGTTGTCAAGGATGCATTTTCAAGGGATCCCGGTGTCATGGCCGGCGTGTCCCCTACACTCAACGCAGCCGATCTCTTGACCCGCTTCTCCTCTGAGCATTAGCCTATATCATCAATATGAGCAACACCCACGATACTTCTTCGACAACTGCTGCAACTTCGAACCATACTCCTTCTCCAACACTGCACGTTCACGGTAGTACTCTTGTATCTCTTCAAGCCATCTTATTCCATGATGCGCCCAGTTGTCAGTTTGCTTGTAGCCGTCCTTACAAGCTTCTCCAATCGTGGTCATGTCGCCCGCAGGCCCTGCGTTTGATGCGCGTCCTTATGCGGAAGGTTGACGTTGAGGCAGTCATCCAGGAAGGCGGGATGCCAGTAGCAGTCACTAAATTGCACGATTCTTGTAAAGTCTACTGTTAGAACATGGCACTAGTCTTCTTATCTCATTCATTTATCTGCTCACTGAAGCTATTGCGCTACATACACTTACTTCTGAGGAACCTTGACCTCGTCAGACTCTAGCGCTCTAGGCCGGTAAGCAGCTGTCAACGGCTGTCATGGAGATGATGACTGCGCATCACACACCTTGAGATGCCAACGTCTGAGCTTGATTTCAGGGCTGCTCAAGCCTACTCTTGAGACGATGCGGCTCAGCTACCGTTGCACACTCACCACGAAAGCAGGGTTCTGCGCAGCTTACGGAAAGTGCAATCCAGGATGCGTAGAGAGAACACGGCCTTGTCAGGTCTTGGAGTCACCTGCACTTTGACTAGGACACTGCTGACGAGGGAGCGCAAGTGAGGAGGAGGGTACTATTTTGTCGATCAGCGTCAAGAGAGCTGCAAAATGTATGGCGTTGCCATTTGCCGCATGGCACGACTCCCAGACAGTATGATCAAGGGCTCCCTCGAATCCTATTCGCGTGTCTGATTCCCTGGAATACTTTCGCAAGAGCCCTAAGCTCACAACGAATACAGGAAGCATGATCTAGCGGCCGTCATTGCTGCGATCCCAGATGATGGCTGCGTAGGCATCGGGATAAATGCACAAACACAGCAATAGTCGACTTGTCCTGACGTCTACCCCTTCTGTCTGCTCCAATGCACAAACACTCGCAACCTTTACGACGTGCTCCAACACGAACAAACACAGGCAAGAGTCGACTTGTCCAAAGCATACCCCTTATATCTGCTCGAATACGACCAAATACTCGCAACCTTTACGACCTGCTCCAATACGAACAAACACAGGCAACAATCGACTTGTCTTGATGTGTGCCCCTTGCATCTGCTCCAATACGAATAAAAGCTCGCAAAGTTTGCAAATACGGCATGGTCAGCTTTCAACAGCAAACATCTTGAAAGCCGCCTTGTTGACCACCCTGCAGCCAAACAGTGCCCGTTCATCAACAAGACACTTCGTTTCGCCGCGTTCAGAGCCATGCTACATTGGAAGTTCGCTCTGGTTGTCCAATTTTGGGCTTCAATGTTGTGTCTGACTTGGACTGTCATTCTACTAGCTACCGCAATCGAATCGAAGCCTTGTCAGGCCTATTGGTTGCAGCTCAGTAGTAAACTTTATGTCGCGGATTTCAAAGGGTGTCCGTATGATCTCCAAAGTAGATGGGGTAAAACCACAATTGATGACTACAACCAAATGATCCCCAAGCATACGAAAGGCGATTTTCCTGAACGCAATGACCGATACAAGCAGCCAGATTCCAAAATAGGTATATCCTACACGGCCTGTTACCTGATCGATAAGGACTCACGCTGTCCAGGTAATTACTTTCAAGTGTTACCCCCTGGCGGTGATGAAAAGTCTCCGAAGAGGTATGGTCTGTTCTGCATGTATACGGCAAGCTTAGAGGAATTGGAGAATGTTCCGGCCAACGCGTTCCCAGGATTGGTAATGGACTGGGAAGATCGCAAGGTAGCTCACAACCAATGTCAGCTTGACTACAAGTGGACTACTTCTATGAATGCCTACTGGCTGACGTACTATCCGCCTGGCATGCGCTATGGAGATTGTCCATACACGCTGCAACAGGCAGCTGTCGACAGCCAGAATAGGCCTCTCAGGAAAGATCACCCTAGTAGCTTGGATTGTCAGTTGATTGAGAAAGACACCAGATGCCCATATCACCCTCAAGACCCCACCAGCAACAACTACTTTCAAGTGAACGGCCCCGAAGGGAAAACGGAATTAGGCATATTCTGTGCTCTCAGCGACGATTCGCGACCTCGGCCAGAGGATCCGTATCTGGGTAAATTTAAGCCCGTGTGGCTTTACGATATAAGCACCGCGTCGTGGATACTAAAGATCGAATCGCAGGGCGGTGGTTTCTGATCAACCCTTCCAAGCCTTCACTTGCGCAATTGATCCATCAAATAGGACTTTATGGCGAGGGGCAACCGGCTTGGATCTTGTGCGAAATTTCTTTGATTGTTCGCTGCTTGCGAGCCTTGACTGTGTCAGCAGATTACTCTAAAGAATACAACTAACCTTTCTCTTTATGTTCTGAGCACAATTCTGACATCTAAAAATCTTCGTGCTGGACAGTTGCCTGCAGCTGCTCTGATTCAATGAATTGCACAACGAATTGATGATGAGGCATTTGCCCTGAGCTGAACTTGGCTGCGGCTCTCGTTCTATTTTGCTTGTGACTTTTTTCATTGAATGAGTTTCGTTCAGCTGCAGCGGGGCACAAGCTATAGGGCTGAGGGGTATGTGTGTTTGAAAACCTCTTAAGCAATCCTGAGAGCCGTATCTGGTTAGAATAGAAGGCTCACTTTAGAAGCAAGTCCAGCTGCTGAGAGACATGAGTCGAATGTGACATCTGAACGACCCTTTCTGAAAGTGCACAACTTCAAATACAAACACAGCGATAGTCAACTTGTCCTGATATTTACCCCTTGTATCCGCTCAAATACGAACAAGCACTCTTGGCAAACATGGCAAACATGGTCAACGCTCAGGACAAAGTCTTTGAGCCGCCGAAATTGTTCTTCAGCTGAACAGTAACGTCAACCAACAATACACTTCATAAAGTCGCGCTCAGGACCATGCTGCCTCAAATATTCGCTCTGGCTGTCCGCTTCTGGCTTTCAATGCTGTGTCTGAGATGGGTCGGCATTCTCCTAGCTACAGCAATCGACTTGGGAGATTGTCAAGCCTATTGGTTACAGCTTAGTCCAAGCTCTTATAGCGAAGGTTTCACAGGATGTCCATATGATCTCCAAGGCAGATGGGATGATACTAGACTCGGTGACAACAACATTATCCCTGGGCATGTTAAAGGCGCCTTTCCTGAACGCAACAATGAATACAAGCACTCATTTGATGACCAGAAGCCATCCTATGCGGCATGTTACCTTATCAACGAGCATTCAGCATGTCCAAACTCTTTCTTTCAAGTGTTACCACCTGGCGGTGATGAGAACTTTCCGCAAAGGTATGGTCTGTTTTGCATGTATACGGCAAGCTTGCACAAGGCTCCGGAGCATGTTCCGACGAACATGTGGCCAGGTTGGGTCATGGATTGGGAAAATCGCAAGGAAGCTCACAGTCAATGCAAGCTTGACTACCAATGGACTCCTTCTATGAATGCCTACTGGCTAACGTACTATCCGCCCGGCACTCGCCGTGGTGATTGTCCATACACGCTGCAACATGCACCTGCCAACGGTTGGGGTACCCCACTCAAGCAGAATTACCCACAAACGGGCACGAGTAGTAGTTTGGCTTGTCGGTACATTGAGATGGACACCAGATGCCCACATGATTCTCGAGACTTCAACAACAACTATTTCCAAGTGATCGGGCCCGATGGGAAAACGCAATTGGGCATATTCTGTGCTTTCAACAACGATAAGCGAATGCCGCCGAAAGACGCGTACGCCCGTGAAGGTTATTACCCGTTCTGGCTTTACGATGAAAGCACCACTTCGTGGATTCTAACTAATTTCGCTTGATTCATCGATCCTTCCAGCCTTCACTTGCTCAATTGATCCATTTCACTTCCGGCCTGAGACCATTAGTATTCGGAGCGCTGATCTTTCTCATGACACTCTGAGCTCAATCCTGACATCAAGGAGCCTTCGTGCTGGTCAGCCCTGCCTGTAGCTGCCTTGAATCGATACATTGCACGTCATGCACTGATGAGCAGGCATCTGTCCTGAAGGAACCTAGATCCATGTCGACCGAGGTGTTGAGCTGATCACACAGCAGTAGCGGTTGCATAGACATTGAACTTTGTCTATACCGCCTAGCCTCCCTACATCGCTCATCTTAGTGAACTCGATGGCGAGGAACAAGGCCTAGCCTATATTCACTTTTGTAGCAGTTCTCATGAGATTAAGCACTTATTCGGCAGTCTCCGTCGATTCAAGCTAGAAGTTCTGCATTGCAAACAGTGTAGAGCCTGGACATGTGCTCAGCTGCAGGAAGCTTTCGGCAGGAGCGAAATACAACAGGAGAGCGGAGATGAGATGTTTGTTCAGCGTGTGGTCTGTCCATCACTGCGATATGTAAAGCAGCCTATCCCTGCAATGACCCTTGCGATACTTTTCTACCTTCTGATAACCATCAACTGTCTGTCTTGAGCGTTAGAGTCTGCAGCTTCCTCTTGTCGCCTGCAGCCTGAGATTCAAAGTGAGCTCACCTTCCTCTCTGGAGCAAGGGGTCAGTCAGTCACCGCGAAAAATAAAAAATTGGCGCGCAAGGAGACAAAGACGCGACAGATACTCCCAGCCAGCAGCAGAGAACTGCACTGACCGCCTGCCACTCAGTCTCTCTCCTTCTCTATCTGCGCACGCCCGCAGGGCTCGTCTGTCATTCTTTACTCAATACGCAGTGCAGGTGCATCTTCGAAGAGTCGCTTTCACTTGAGTTTGCAACTACGACCCCTGTTGGCTTGACTTTTCCTATACGCAGTTACGACATTGAAGATGGACGCGTCGCGCATCTCGCAGGTCCTGCCGACACTCAAGTGTTCAAAGTGTGGTGCGGCGATGCGCCTCGATGCCGTTGGCGACCACATCTGCGAAGCTTTACCCACTTCTCACATGCCAGCGATCTTGGAAATGTCGCCAGCACAGCAAAGTGGACCTCCGGTCAGGCCAGATACGGCATCGGTTCGACACTACCGTGAGGGTCAATGGCCGTCGCAAACACAAGAAAGATCAAGAGAACAGTTGCCAAAGCATGTTGAGGCCGACGCAGTCCTTGGCCGGCTCAACACGCTTTCGCGACCACTTAACCAGCAACGACTGGCTGGCCCTCCAAGGACAGCACGTGTTGGACCTGTTCAGGTGCGTGATCCACGCATGACTGTTATGCCTCTGCGTGCCCATCCTCACTACGACCACCGCGAAGACGATGTGCGCTCTGTGGCCTCGCGCGGGTCAAACCGATCGCAGGGCAGCCAACGCAGTGGTGGTAGTGCGGGACGGCTGCGCATTTCTGAACCAATGGATGACGCGCTAGCAAGTATGGATTCAGGTCCCTTCGGTATCGCTGGTGTAGCCTCTCGACTGGACCCTACAGTCTTTGTTGCCCCTGAGTATGTCAATCAGACGAAGAAACCGAATCAGCGTAG
This sequence comes from Protomyces arabidopsidicola, assembly GCA_003568695.1. Taxonomy (NCBI): domain Eukaryota; kingdom Fungi; phylum Ascomycota; class Taphrinomycetes; order Taphrinales; family Protomycetaceae; genus Protomyces; species Protomyces arabidopsidicola. The sequence continues at coordinate 114,702 of QXMI01000092.1, forward strand.
CCATCAAGATGAGTGGCAAGATCAAGGCACACGGAATCCGCCTGCTAGACATCATATGTCGGCCTCCTCGCAGCAAGACTATGTTTATGAGCAACGCCTCCCATCGCGACCATCAACAGCTGGCAGTCAACTTTCCGGACATGGCCTACAGCACGATCGCACGCAAATGCACTTTCAATATGACCAAGTAGAACGCCCACGTACAGCAACACGGCAAGTTGCTCCGTCTCGACAACCTCAGCAACGAGATCCATACGCGCGATACGGACCGGACTCTGTGCCTGCTCCACCACGGTCACAACTCGCACCCGTGGCAAGCGTTCGTCAAGCAAGCTCGCAAGATCAACGACACGTACGTCAAGATACCTCTTCTTCCCTTGGTACCGTCATGACGAGTCGCTCTGGTGTAAGCGTGCGCTCCAGCATGAGTTCTGCTACGCCAGAAACTGTGACTGCAGTACTACCACCCACGGTTGCCGAAGAACAATACACTGCACCAAGTATATTGAAGGACACAGCGCCGCGCTTTCAGAAACAAGCACAAGCAGCAACACTGCCACGCAGTGGCACGACTGAAAGTTTCGATCGTTTACTGGCTGATATCGGCGCCTCGATTGATGAACTGCAGCCGCCAAGAGAGATGAAGGATCCACAAGATGTGGGCGGCTCACCATCAAGCCATTACTCTCCTGTCCCTGCTGCAATCAATGCCGTGCGATCTACCCCAAGAGTGGTATGGCCTACCCAAAAAGCGGCTGCTTCAACACGAGAGGCATATGATCATCAAGAAGAGATCATGCCACCACCACGCAGGCTGGGATCGCCTGCAAGTTTACGATCTAAAGAAACGACGAAGAGTCAAACCTCGTCTGACGACTCCTTTCAACAGCAAAGAGCACCACAGCCTGCGATCCAACCAACTCCCAAAGCTGCCGGAACATCCATTGCTTGCCGTGCATGCAAACAACCAATCAAGCAAGGCCAGAAGTCAGTCTCCAGCAAAGACGGAAAGCTCACCGGCAAGTACCATAAAGATTGTTTCCGCTGCACCACTTGCTTCTGCCTCTTCCCAGCAGGTGACTTTTACGTGTTTGACGATCGGCCATATTGTGGTCAGCACTATCACGCTGCAAATGGATCATTGTGTGATGTCTGTGGCACAGGTGTTGAAGGTGCCTGTGTTGCTGATGGAAACAAACGATGGCATGCAACGTGTTTCGATCGAGACCAGCAAAAGACGCATGGTCGACAGGGCAGTCAGCAGATGAGCAAATCGAAAGCTGCATTGCCTGCGGGTGTGGCAGTCCTGGCTGGAGGCAGGCATGGCTCTTATGATCATTTCTAATGATGAGTTTCGTAATGCCTTACTCATTTCTCTCGAGCTGAATAGCTCGTCAGCTGCTAGCTAGTCTTACAATCCCTGGTGGACTTTCCATAACCCAGTGTCTTTGAGCAAGGTGTGAGATGTGACCCGTCTCGAAATAGATTGACCCAGACATTCTATATAGCAGGCTGTTTGCTTTCTTTTATCAATCTACTCTCCCATTGGCGTATCAAATTCTTTGCTTGCTAGTCCTCTCAGGCGAATGACATAGTCTTACACACAAGATCTCCAGTGATCTCAGTGACTTCAAAAATATGTCGTCGTTCATCTGAAAACTAGATAGCAAGGTGAAGCAAAAGAGAAAAAATGGACTGGACGAGGATTGAACTCGCGACCTCATGCATGCAAAGCATGCGATACTACCACTGATCTACCAGCCCATTATATCATCTGACGTACAAAGAAACATCTGAACCTTCAAAAATTGACCAATGATGGCCCAAAATCATCTCTATTTCTACCGTCTTATTGTCGCGCATTCCAATGAAAAGCGTTACTACGAGTCCATTGAAGCATCCTCGCTAAGCATCAATACGTCCAGCTATGCTTCGACTCACCTTTGCTTCCCTACTTCTTTGCGGGTTTTGAATTTGGGCTGAAGCGGGTATAGCTTTCATGTTGGAGCACGCTACAAATCGCACAGATGTCTTGGCTTGACGATTAGTCTTTATCGGCTCAGCGACGCCGCGCGTCTCGAATGTTCAGTACATTTCCTTGGCGGATGATGAAACCTCACAAAGCTCATATCACTTAAGTGTTGGCGAAGCACAATAATGAAATAACGTTTGTCGTTTCACAGTAGCCATATAACGAGATGGATGTCGCCACCCAAATTGTCGTCTATCAATCTCTGAAAATGCAAGCAGCCCTTCTCTTCGCTCTGCTTGGATTGGTCTACACGGCTCCTCTTGGTGGTACTGCCAAGGATGATATCATTACTGGGCACATCAAGAAGATCGATACTGATCTTGTGGCTCTGAGTGGACTACTGGACAAGTACACCGGCGGGCTTATCGCAGCTTTGCCCATCAAGTCTTCCGCAGAAACGGTTGAAGCCTCCATGAAAGCAGCTGTCGCAGATGTCAAGAAGGAACCGACGCCGGAACCGGATGTTGCGATGCAGACAATGCTGGATGCCGTCAAAAACCTGAATGGTAATCTCAATACCACAATGACGGCGTTGGGTGCAAAAGCTGAAAAGTTTGGCGCTGCAAAGCCGATTGTTCAGAAAATCTTGGTGCGTATGGCGGATGTAGAGAAGGAATTGGGCGATTCTTTAGCTGCACATGCGTCACCGACGATGCAAGCAACTGTCAAGGAAGAAGACCAGAAGCTTCGAGAGTACTTCAATGTTGCATTGAAGCAGTACACCACATAGAGCTTGACACATCTCCGGAAGTAATAGTGCTGGCAGTTGCCGTCGTCCAGGCGAGACTTGTTTCGGTTATTTTTGACATCGCCATTGCCAAAAACAAACCGAGTCCGCCTTGAGCTCTTCATAAAATTCTGTAAAGTTCTTTGTCAGTTTCAGACGGCTCGGCAATCACGATATACTGTCGTGAGCGTGAAGCATAGCTGCAGCCCTTACACGCACGATTAGCGATTTTCGACATGTTTGTGGTTTCATCTGGACTTGTCGTGCAAGTAGAGACACGCATCCAACGTATGTCGTCTCAGATCCTGTTGTATGGCAACGGCCATGTATAAGAATGCCCATAACCACGTCTACTCAGGAGTATTCATCTTCCTTGTATCATGGTCTCTAAGCTCTTCTTCTTTCTTGCATGCGCAGCAGCCTCGCCACTCATCAAGCGGGACAACAACAAGGTTATTGAACATCTGAACAACATTGGAACGTCCATCGAAACACTCAACAGCGATCTATCACAGTATTCGGGCAACCCGTTGAGCTTGGCATCCATAAAACTCAAAACTTCCGCCGATACCCTTGCAGATATTATGAATAAAGCTGTTGCCGATGTCAAATTGGAACCCACACCAATGACTGAAGCTGAAGCGGGTGAATTGCTCAAAGCCGTCAATAATCTCAAACCTAAAGTCAAGACTGTGACAACGACGGTCATGGAGAAAGATTTCGGTGCCATCAAGCCGATTGTGAAGAGCGAGATGACGAAATTCCTGGGTGTTCAGGCGGAGTTAGAGAAGGAGCTTATCAACCGGGTGCCTGCTGCATTGCAGGGAGAAGCCAAGACTCAAGGCGAGGAGATGAAGGCGAATTTTAACGCTGCGATCACCAAGTTGTCGGCATAGATAAGAGCATACTTGGCTAGATAGTGATTTCAATCATTGTGCCTTTTCAAAATGAAGCAAGATAAAAACAGATGAACGACAATTGGAAGTGTCGTGTGTGGTGTCGAGAAGTTAATTCCTGGGACCCCGCGTATCCCGCCCTCAACTGTCAGCACGCCGATCTGCATCCATCACAACCACAACTGCCACACTTGACTCGCAATGCAGGTAGCACGGTAGCAACTCTCAGTATGGATTCGCAAAGAGTTCCGATCGATTCGCTACCGAGACGAATAGAGCTGCCGAAACGTGGACATCGTGGTCCTAAATCAAAACACGGCTGCCGACAATGCAAGACGCGCCGCATCAAATGCTCGGAGGGTACGCTCATTGTTGTGGACGAGACGAAGCTAACAGTTGCAGAAAAACCGGTGTGTTTGCAATGTTCAAAGAAGAACATGGCCTGTGAGTATGGACCAAGTCAAGCGACAGCTACAGCAAATACCTCCAATGCTTCGACGCCTCGACCGCAAAGTGTCTCCGCGACATCTGGCGCAAGTCCATTATCTGCATTGGCGAGATCGCCAGTAGGGCCTGCAGATGAAGAAACAATGCTGACAGAGGTCTTCTTTGCAACAACGACTCATCTCTTCTCCATCTACACAGGGCCTTGCAATCCATTTATGAGACTACGCAAGTATATACCTCATTCGAGGGCCTTGCATCTCGCAGCACAAGCCATGGCTGCCTTCACCATCTCTGGCAATCAATCTGGCGATAAGGAAAAACACATGAATCGTGGATTGGAGCTACAACGACTTGCATATCAGGAGATCACACGTGCTATGAGTGATCCGAATCAAGCACATTCGGATGCCACTTTTGCAGCGGTTGTGCATATTGGTATGACTGAGCCGTGGCATACGATGCGCAGTAGTGAAAGCGGGGTGATGCACCTCAAAACAAGCAAAGTGCTCATTTGCCATCGTGCTGAAAGTGGACGTTGTATGCCGCCGAGGTTTTTGACAAACTTGCTGATTTACTGGGACTTGTTGGTGAGCTTGCATTCCGATACGACGCATGAAGGATATACAACGGGCATGCTGGCTGGTCCTGCGGCGGATGCAGAGGCAAGCGACTATATCGATCCGACGCTCGGGTTGGCGTTTGACTTGTTCCCGGTCATCATCGAGATGGAAACGTTTGTGCGGTATGTGCGACTCCATCCATCGCCTGAGTCACTGCCTATGGCACATACACTTCACCACAGGCTAGCGAGCTGGCGGCCGCTGGTGGAAGGCGATCGCCTAATTCACTGTACGGGGGTGTTTGAGACTGCTTCTTTACAGGATATCTTGTTTACTGCTGAAGCCTATCGCCAAACTGCCTTGCTACTGCTATACAGGATGGTTCCCGGTATGCTGGCCAGCATGCAGTTGCATGAATCAACACTCGGTATGCTGGCAAGTCAAGTCATTCGGCTGATTCGAGCAATTCAAGCAACGAGCCCCGTATGTACGACACACCAGTGGGTGCTGTTTGTTGTGTCGCCTGACGTCAGTAGTATAGAAGAGCGTGCGTTTGTTCGGGAACGCATGTCTGGGTTGCTGGATAAGATTGGCATAGAAGGGATTCGGGATGTAATGCAGTACATGGAGGAGGTCTGGCGTAGCGCGGATGCCGGGGTGGCGAGCAGCTTGTGGATGGAGGAGATATATCGTCGTCGCTTCTTTCCACTGCTGGGATAGGCCCTGGATGGAGGTTCCTGATGCTTCGATCCTCTTCTGCTCACCCGAATCGAGCGTGGGTGTCGCTGGGTGTCCTGCCATCTGATGCATTTATCTGTGCTTCCCCTGTCCCAAAGCGGAAATAGTTGCCGCCTCTTCTGCTGGATTTGGGATCTGGGCGTGTCTCAGTCTCAGACTTCAACAACCAGGCACAGCAGCGGCCACCGTCCAGCTGGATGTAACGAGGGCCGGGATGGGGCCTAGGGAGGCAGGAACAGCGGCGGAGAACCACAGTCCACGCGCACAAGGACAGAACCAGAGAGGCAGGTAGGCGGGCAAAAGCACGAGCACGAGTCCCGGAGTCTGTGTAACACCACGTCTCGTTGCCATTACCACCTCCCCTCGCGCTCATCTCTTCTCACCTTTACTCATCCATCCTTCCGTCTCACCTCACTCTTCCATCTCCCTCTCGTCCTCTGAACAGCCCGGCCTACTCGCTGCGCACCTTCATGGCAGACCGCATCCAGCGACTCCAGAAGGACGAACGGCGCTTGCCAAAAGTACCACACACCATGGACGGCCCTCGGCGCATTTCCCAAGGCACCATCGGCGTAAGGAAGCTCAGCGACTCTCGACATTCAAGCCTGACAGATCTCAACGCGGCAGCGAATCCTTTCCTCGATCTCGTTCCTTCCGGCGCTCAAGTCAAAGTCCTCACCTCCACCAACCATGCAACGGGCCGTGTGCAGCATTTGCGCAGAAAGAGCAAGACACCCATCCGCCACTTGCAGCATGTCGTCCCGCTTGAGCCTACCGGTAATGGTTTGAAGCCGCGCAAGATGTCTATGGGCAAGGTCGTCTCGCATAAGCAGCATTCACGCGATCCCAAACGCCCTTCGCAAGACGCCGACGCAAAGCACCGAGCATCCGTGGAGGATATTCAAGAAGAGCATGTCGCCGTTGCTCCTCGCAAGTCTATCAGTATTGGCGCAACTCAAGTGAAACTTGTCCCCAACATTCAGCCAAAAAAGTCTCCACGCATGTCCTCCGCTGCTTCGGTTGCTTCTGGTACGTCATACCAGTCTGGTAGGTCTAACAGGTCGCATCGTTCTTCCGTCTCTCGCCACTCTCGGGCCTCTGAAGTGGTGACTTTGACAAAAGCAGAGTTGTCAGAGCAACACCTTGTCCAGCCACGCAAGCTACGGCAGTCCTTCGAGTTGCGCCAACAAGGTCTCTCTGCTCCTGTTGTTGATTCTGCACCACCTCGACCGAAACAGGCTATTGCACCACGCGCAGCACCAGCGCTTCGACCTGCCACGACACTCGCTACATCAACGGCAGAATCACTGCGCAGTAATCAGCTAAGTGCTTCCCAACGCGCCCTTGCTCCACCACTTCAACGTACGCCTTCTGGACTGGGTTTAGCACCAGTCATGACAGCCGCTCCGGCAGCAGCCACTGCCCATGCTGCTGCGAAGATCTCCCAGGCGAATTATCAGCCTAGTAGGACAACACCCGCGCCACCATCTCCTGAATTACCACCGATTGTGGCACCACCCGAGTTGGCACCAATGACATGGACATCCGGAATGAGGCAGCCTAGTATCTCGCTTCCGATGAATTCTGTATCTATGCCTCCAGCTGTTTCTGCGCCTACGACGGCTGCTCCTGCTCCTGAGCGGACTGTAAAGTACTCTAAACTTGACGGATCATTGCTAACAACCAGGTTGAACAATCTACTTCACCTTCACGACCGGCTCCCATTATTATACCTCGTCAATCATTAACGACACCGCCTCGTCTCGGAGGCATGCGCATTCAACAATCTCCGCTGTTCAGTCCAAAGGGAACTCGAATGGAACCACGTCTCGCTGGATATATGCCTCGTCGTCCCTCCGGCCCCATTACACCTGTCAGAATGCTGCGTCAAGATTCACGAGCATCGCTGAGTGATGGGTTCGTGCAGGAAGATGATGAACAGACAAAGACCAATATTGCCAATAGCAAGATTGAATTGTATTTGGCATCTCTCAAAGACCGCAAGCCGAGTGTCAATCAGCTGGAGAATCTGCCGACGGCAAATGATGTGATTGCGCATCATAAACGGCAGCTCTCATTCAAGATGTCTGAGCAAGACTCGCGACATGCATGGACAACGGATGATGGTGGTGAAAGTGATGGTTCGTCCATCCCACAACAACAGCCTCCTCGCAAATCTTCTCGTCGACCTTCTGTCAGCTCTCACACAACCTTGACATCCACCTCAAAGTCTATGGATGCAGAAAAGAGCTTCAAGGCCGAACGCGGGACTGTGCCAACAGGTATGGATGCAGATGAAGTCTTTCGAGGCGTCAAGGTTGGATGGCTCGTTGCCACCTACAACGACTACCTTGCTCACATTGAAAAGCGCGAAGCCAAGAGAGCCGCGAAGCAAGCAAAACAAAAGACTGCTTCTGCGCCCGTTAAATCGCCCCAGATGCCGGAACTCGACCTTTCGTCACCTGTGGCTTCGCCTATTGTCAAGCAACATTCTGTTTCCGTTGCACAACCCGCTGCACTGCCTGCACAGCTCAAGAGCATCCTTAAAGTCACCGAACCTCAAGCTGAAGCTGCTCCTGCTGTTGCATCTGGTCCAGCGGCTATTGCACAGGTAGTTGAAGAACGCGCGAAAGCTGTTGCTGCAGACAAAGTGGCTGCACAGGCGAAATACCGTGCTTCTTTGGCTCGTCAGATGAGTAGCGAGATGATTCCTTATCGCGCTATCAAATCGCCTGTCTTGCGTTCACCAACACTCGCATCGCCCATCCCGGCAGTATCGGAGTCAGAAGGTGAAGTACAGCCCGTGCAGCGGTTATGGTCGACGACAACACAGCAGCAACCTATACAAGCTGAAGTCAAGAAATTGCCCAAAAGCGTCCAATTGGTCAAATCAGAGTCTGAACCTGCTCGTGGTGTTTCCATCTCAGGTCCTCGCGACACAAATCCACCTGCCATGTCGAAAGTGGCGAGTGCAGATGCGGACCGTGTCAAGCTTTACAGCAATGATATGACCTTTTACGATCCATTTGCAAAGCACAAGAAGCAGCCTTCTGGTCTGCGGCGGTCGATGAAATCGAATGAGTCGCCTGTTGCATCGTCAACTGCTTCCATGGCTTCTCTTGACTCGCCTGCGCTGAATGTTCCGTCTGTGGTTGTCAATGCACCTTCTCCTAAGATTGCACAGCCTGCTGCCCAAACATTACCAACATCTGCAAGTGTTCCTTTGCTCACTGCTCTGCAACGACCTGCTGCGCAAAAGCTTAAACCAATCCCAACGTCCGCCAGCTACCAAGACTTATCTGTTGTCCAGCACAACAAGAGTTACGACTTGGTCAGTGGTCCCCAGAGTCCTGCTGCCATGATGAAACGAGGCTCTTACCGCACTAACTCGGCACTTAGCTCAACGAGTGATGGCTCCTTTGATGAATTCATCACGGGCATGCCGCGAGTCAAGTCTTCCAAGTTTGGCGCAGTCTCGAACAAAGCGCAAAAGATTCTCGGACTGCGCAACAAGTCGCCACGCGATGCCAAATTCAAGGCAGGCGTCATGGATGAGAAGCGAAACTCAAAGCAACGCATCTCAGTGCATGACATCTCGGGTCCACTTGAGTTGCAACAAGAGATGAAAGCGCAGAGCTCACAGGGCTCGCATCACTCTCGATCGTCTCAAGAAGTGCATTTGATCGAAGTGCCTCGTCCTGCAGAGTTGCCCATTGCGTTGACGCCTGAGCAACTCTCACTCGCGCAATTCATGCGAGAGGGTGATAAGCGTGAGTCGCAGCATAGTCCGCTCTGGCAGCGAGACAGTATTTCTGCTGCCTCTCGTCCACTCGTCTCGCCCTTTAAGGGTGATACAGGTGCGCGCAGCTCGCAAGAGTCAGAGCCTGGTACGGCTGTGATTCCAATTGGTATGGAAGCGAAACGTCGTGCTTCTTCCATCTACAGCCCAGCACAGACGCTCTTTAACATGGACCAAGTCAAGCCGACGTTTGGTCAGTTGCAAACGCCAGAGATGAATGACTCACCTATGTCGGAGATTTTCCGTGATTATACCCTTTCGCCAGAGTCATCGCCCGCTCTGCAACCGACGCAGCCACCTATTCAGCGACAAGCACAGCAGCAGAAGCATCGTTTCAAGCCTGTGCATCAACTCGAGACAATCGCTCAGAGTCCGCAGACAAACAAGTCGTCACCGGATACCAATAGTCCTGCAAGTGGTGGGTCTCGGTCGCAACCACGTTCAAATTTGGCAAACTCGAGTACACCTCCTACATCAGCACCTCCGGCAGGTCTAGGTATCTCTGGCTCGTCCAACATTTCACCAATGCAAGTCAGGACCAATGTTGCACAACGCAATACTCACTCGAAAGAAGGTCGAAGTGGCTCACCAGACATTCTCCCAACAAACTTAGCTGAGTCGCTTGCAAGGCGCAAGCAACAGCAATTTGAGCCACTTGATCGTGCACAAACAACAAGTCCATTTAGTTACTCGAAAACCAAAATTGCCTCACCACAATCATCGCGAGAGCCAACACCGGATCCTTTTCGCAACCTGAAGCTTCCTGCCAAGTCGAGTCCCCAGGCTATCATGTTTGGGTTTGAAGATCAATCGCCACCGCAAGAGGGTATGAACCGGAAGAATGTGCCAGAACCACTGAACCTGGCGACGCCATCTTTCATCTCTCAGGATAGCACGAGTCCTGGCTCGGCTGTCCAATTTCGATCGCCTTTTGAGGAGCGTCGACCACAGTCTGCGAATATGCCCACGCATGGTGTTGCCATGCCATCGCCCATTCGCGCACGACCCTCCTTTACGAGCAAGCACTCGTCTACTTCGCCAGACTATGTTGCCACTGAGCCACAATATCATCAACCTGCGCAACAAGGTGGTCAGCAGCCACGTACCATGGCACTGAGTCAATCAGATGCAGCGAAACATGTGAATGCAGCTGAAGCACGCTCGCGACGCGATAGGTCGCCCTCGTCGTCAGAGAGCGCTGCGCCTGCGCGTGTGGATTATCAGCTTCCACAGCAATTCCCCAACAAGCATGGACAGAATGGGAGTTTTGACTTCATGAGTGCGCTCGACCGTTCTGGTAGTGAGGCGTCACAAGAGACTGCCAGGCCTGCTGCGCAGAAAGTGGTGGGTGAGGTGACGGAGAGTATCAATTATTATGCTGGCACGGCGACGGCTGCTATTTCCAAGTGGTTTGGATAGAAGATGTACAAACACTTACCCTTGCATTAGTATCATGTATTTACATTAACTTTGTGTTCACAGCATCTTAAGTTCATGATCATTATTACATCTGCAGCAAACCATTAGGTCGTTTCATAAGCACTATCATCGGCGGTGAATAAACCAGCAATGCGCGACACACAAACTTTGCCCAAGGCCTTTGCGGCGTCCACCTCAAGTTTGTTGGTTTCTTTTGCACCTGCCAAACGACGTGCGCAGATCCGAACAACCATATAAATTTTGTGCCGACGGTCGGCACAAGACCAAGCTGAGACGTGTTCAGCGACGCGGAAGTACGCGAGTAGCTCAAGCGAATCTGTCGAAATAGTCTGGCGCTGAAGAAGCAGTTCGTTCTTGCCGAACTTGAGGATGGTTGCGCATCGAAAGAGGTTGAGTTGTGAGATCGCCGTTTGTTGAGTTGCAGTGCGAATCGCATCGGCTGCTTCTCCAAAATGGTTTGGGTCAAGGATTGCTTGTAGCAATGAGATGCGCAATCGTATTGGCGAGCTTGAAGGCAGGGATGATGCAAGCAGGGCGGAGACTTCCTTGGGCATTGCATCGTTTCGCTCCAGCAGACACTTTTGGCATGCCCGATCAAGCGTTGTAGCGGCATACATTGTAATGAGCGCTTCTGCAGGTGTAGAGCATTCTGCTTGCGATACAGCGTTCGAGCCAACACTTGGTATGCCGTGGGCTAGTAGTACTATCTCATCTTGCATTGCATCATTGAGCAATTTATCGTAAGACAGAATTGGCGAAATGGGATACAAGTGACGAACCAAACGACGCACGTTTGTTGGTGAAATGATTCCCCGCGTCAGTAGCACAATTTGCATAATGCGCACCTCCATAAATTGCTTGCCAAGCAAAGCAAAGATCAAAACACGTAGTCTTGATAGTTGAACATCAGCACCGAGAACTTGCGCCTCGCACAGTGTTTTGACGTGGGTTGACGTAGAGTGTAAGAGTGTTTGCAACCAAGCAACAAGGACTGCCATGAGCGCAAGGCCATGGCCTAAACCAAGCGCTTCTTCCGCATTTGTAAATGTCGCTCTTAGGGATGTATGTTGCACGACTTGTTTCCTACGCTGCGGTAAGACGGCGCTGAGGATATACCAAAGGGCTCCGGCGAGTAGCAAAACTTGAGCAGCTTTCATCGTCGGTTCAAATAAGGGAATTGCGCCAAGTGCATGGGTCGTACGGCTTGATCCATCATGTTCTTGCAACCCCGATAGTGCAGCAACACCGGCTAGTGCTCCAAGAGCCAATTTACCAACCCTTTCGCCTGTTGTTGGTCTGCGTGTGACGATCTTTGTTAGTTGGGTGTTTTGCTCTGCTAATTGTTTATTGGTTGTCTCGAGCTGTTTGATATAGGCGGTTGCACAAGCAATGATTCGACCTTTCGGTTGCTTGATTGTTGGATCCAGTACCGCTTCTTGGTGTAGATGCGGAACTGCATCGCGCAAGTCTAGGATTTTGTCATTCAGGTTGCTGCGGTATCGCTTCTCAATGACATTATGCGATGTTTTGCCTTGCTTGCCGCGTGGGTGTTCATGATGATCCTCTGGTTCTACGACGTCCAAGTCAGACACAGACAACTTGCGCTTGCCAAGAGAAAGGAGTTCTGGCTGAATGACTGCGTTTGGCTGTGCGATATCCTGCCAATTAAGCCACTCAGCGGGAAACAGCTCATGTGAATCGAGAGAGTGAGGACTGCCGTTGGAGGAGGCAGTTAGACTTGGTGTGGCGTGGTCTTGCATGGACTCGATGAAGGAAGCATAGTAGTCTGCGTCCAGATCGGCAGCCATGACGAAGTACGCTTCAATTTTTCAGCAGTGGCAGATGAGATAGCAGTAGCAGAAGCAGCAGCAGCAGTTATAGCAGAGGCAAAACAAGTAGCAGGGTGGTCTGATGGCAAGTTGTGCCTGTCAGTGTTCGGGTCAGGCCACATTTCCCCATTTCTCCCACGCTGCCTCGAATCCCTGGCTGAGTCTCGACCAAAACAAAGCGAACGAGCACAACAACAGACAACCAATCCATCCTTGTACTTCTACACGATGTCGCCGCCCATGATTGAGTTCCTGCAGGGTACAGCTATCGGTCATCTCTTTACGTGCTAACATCAGACCGTCTCTACCTCAGCGCATTTGATGCGCCGCCGTCCAAGGAGAAACACCCACACTTGCGCTTCTTTACGGTAGACGATCTCCTTGTCTACCATGCCTTCCACATGGACTTTGGACCGTTGCACATTGGGCATCTCTATCGCTTCGCCATCATCCTGCATGAGATTCTATCTGTTTGTCATCCCTCCAAAACCTGCACACGACTAACAGCAGGACCCCGACATGTCTGCGAAACCCATTGTCTTTTATTCTCGCACAGATGCACGGTCACGGGCGAATGCAGCTTGTTTACTAGCCTGCTACATGGTCCTTGTACAGAATTGGCCACCTCATCTAGCCATTGCGCCGCTAGCACAATCCGAACCACCGTTTATGGCCTTTCGCGATGCTGGCTACAGTCAAGCGGATTTCTGCCTATCCATTCAAGATTTCGTATATGGTCTTTGGCGGGCAAAAGAAGCGGAGATTATTGACATTAAGACGTTTGATTTGGAGGAGTATGAGTATTACGAGCGCGTGGATAAAGGTGACTTCAACTGGGTATGTCCGCGCTTCATTGCGTTTGCTAGTCCCGTTCAGAGCGGGTATACTACAAAAGCCAACCCATTCAAAAAAGCACAAGCTGTGTCGGCGACATTCCAGCATGTACTGGATTACTTTTCCTCGCACAGTGTAGGGATGGTGTTCCGGCTCAACTCACACTTGTACGACAAGAGTCATTTTGAGAAGCAAGAGATTGAGCATATCGACATGTTCTTCGAGGATGGTACATGCCCTGAACTCGATGTTGTCAAGACATTCATTGGACTGACGGAGGAGATGGCGGAACAAGACAAAGTGGTTGCCGTGCACTGTAAAGCTGGACTTGGTCGTACGGGTTGCTTGATTGGCGCGTATCTCATCTACAAGCACCGATTTACTGCCAATGAGGTGATTGCCTATATGCGCATCATGCGGCCTGGTATGGTCGTTGGTCCACAACAACATTGGTTACACATCAATCAGCACCACTTCACAGAATGGTCGTATACCGGTGCCATCAAGAAGCGACAACCGCAGTCTGCTGTCTTTTGTACACCACCGAGACCTGTCCTTGGTTCTCTCGATGACAATACCACGGAGGCGCGCGTGTTTGAGAAGGGCGAGCGTGCGGAGATGTTGCCTGCACCGACACCTGGACAACCGAGAAAGGCGCCGATTGGCCGGTCTGTTTCAAAACCGCCACGCATTGCTAGTCTGCAAGTGGTCAACAATGAGAATACGGTGGATGAGCTCGCTGAACCAACAGACAAAATCTCACCGAGACAAGCGTCAGGGCGGTATGGTGAGCTTGGGAAGGCAGTGGCTGGTCGGATTGCATCGAGGGAGTCACCACGGCGGAAAGTATCACGGGATGTAGCAGTGACGCCGCGCAGTGTCTCGACGAGCTCCACTGTGGGCGGCGGTGTGCGCAAGTCGAGTGGCAAGCAGAAGCGCCTTTAGCCTTGCACTTGTACGGAGAGCCTCACACAGCGTGTATGTAGTAGCTGCTTCCTCCTATTTTGGTTGCTGCCTTCCCGTCTCGTTTCTTCTGCTGCTGAGTGACGTCGAAATTGCGTCGCCAGCCAATGAGAGGCGCAGGCAGCGGGTGTGCCGTCGACGGCAAAAATGAAGACGTCAACTGGCAGACAACGACCATCGCTTCCCTTCTAGCTCGTCACACTCTACACTCCAATGGACAGGTCGAAGCTCAAGAAGGTACAGCGACGACACTGCGGATTCACAGCTCACACTCAGATTCCCACAAGGCAGGCGACGCTCGACGACTCGGTCCATACAAAGCGTGAAATCCTCATCTTTTCGGGTATATCCCTCGTACAGGTACCTATGAAGGTTGCTAACCACAGACTTTGATGGTACCATCGCGCTGCAGGACACAGGCCACTTGCTCTTCGACAAGCACGGATGCGGGCCAGAGCGACGCGCAGAACTGGACAACCAAATCCACACAGGCGAGCGATCCTTCCGTGATGTCTCTGAAGAGATGTGGGGATCTCTCAATGTTGGGTTTGATGATGGCTTTGAAGTCATGAAGGAGAAACTTGTCTTTGACCCAGATTTCTCGGATTTCCATGCTTTTTGTGTCAAGAACAATATTCCCTTTAACGTTATCTCGGCTGGCCTCAAACCATTGCTACGTGCAGTGCTTGAGCATCACTTGGGACCCAAAGCAGCGAGCAACATTGACATCATTTCAAATGACTTGCAACTTTCAGAAGATGGCAAGTCGTGGAATGTAGTGTGGCGAGATGATACACCACTCGGACACGACAAGGCAGCTTCCGTGCAAGCCTTCAAGACCGACTCCGCTACATTGGGTGATGACGAGCTGCCACCCCTCATTGTCTTTATCGGCGATGGGGTCTCTGACTTACCAGCAGCGCGCGAAGCCGATATTCTCTTTGCACGACGCGGCTTGCGACTCGAAGAGTACTGCCAGGAGAACAAAATCGCCTATACCCCCTTTGACTCCTTCAAGTCCATCAAGAAGGAAATCCAACGGCTTGCACTGGAGGATAAGCAACAAGTAGAGGAAACAGGTGTTCCCAAGTTCTTCAACCCGCGTGCCAACTTTTGGCGTCGTGCATCATCCAAGGGTGGTAATGATGGTGTGGTGACCTTGGCTAGTATGAAGGAAGCCATGAAGTCGACGAGTTCACTGCACAGTGGCAAGACGCCTGCTGCTGAAGTGACGGCTGATCCGATGGAGATTGCAGTCAACTAGGTGCATGGTTAGGTACGGTGTGTTGGTGGGTTGTTTGTCCAATTTTTGCATAAAGACCCTTTGCAGCCGCTCTATGTAGTCGGTTGAGCATCCTTTCGTTGTTTCTTAGTTCTACCCCTGGTGCATCGCCAATTAAAGCATTTCTGCTGTCTCAATCGAGGTGCAAGTAGGGTGAACAATCATGATAATGGTCGGCTTGGTTGATGACCATCTGCGGACCAACTGCATTTTGTAGATTATGTCCTGAACAGATGGCTCCTTTCAAGATTGCCTTGGTCTCGTAATTTTGAGCGCCAAGTGATTAGGCGAACACGGGGTAGTTCATTTTTGCGGCCAAAATGTTGGATGAGCCAGTTACAAATACTGCCCTGACTGGATGAAAGGGCAGCCCTTGAGGTCATTCTAGCACCCAGTATCACGGAATCGTATGTGCAGCTAGCTACTCATGGGGCTTGTGAAGGAGGTTTGATTGCACTGGCATTTGCAGCCTTTTGTGTTGAAACCATAGCGAGCATTGTGCGTGAATGTGAAGACGACCACTCCACAAATTCGCCATCAAGATACTCAGTGCATTGACTATCGAAACCTGCATGCTTTGCAAAGAAGCTCTGCAAGTCTGACAGTCTGTAATGGGTTATGCAACAAAGGGGAACGAAAACTTGTTCCGAACGGTAGACATTTAGAGTACTTTCGATCGCATTTTGTTCCGATTTTGTAGTCTGAGTTTATATGTCAGCAAGCAGAACATTGAGAATCAAGCTATATCTCTTGCCTAGCGTAGCGGTCAACCGCCTATGCTGGTCAAGTGTTCGAAACACAAGCCCTGATGGCCCAATTGGTTAAGGCGTCCGGCTTCGAACCGGAAGATTGTGGGTTCAAGTCCCGCTTGGGGTTTCTCTTTTTGCCCTTTCTTTATGCATGTTACACCCTGGATGTGTATACTGCATGGTACAGTCGGCCAGCTTCTTGGCTTTGGCGTCTTCTGCGTTTTATGTAAACACTGACTAGATTGACTTGATGCATAGCTCAAAGGGACAGCAAGAAAGATCTGGTCAAATTGCATGAAGTGCACGCCACTCAGTCGGTAACGTTTCGACTTTCTTACGACAGAACTTCATGAAGAGGAGGCTGTATGAGGCTGGCACAATGCATGAGCACATCAACATAGGATATGGAATAAGTTGTGGTGCTCTTCAACTCGAATTCATCAATTTATGCGACAAA
This sequence comes from Protomyces arabidopsidicola, assembly GCA_003568695.1. Taxonomy (NCBI): domain Eukaryota; kingdom Fungi; phylum Ascomycota; class Taphrinomycetes; order Taphrinales; family Protomycetaceae; genus Protomyces; species Protomyces arabidopsidicola. The sequence goes on from QXMI01000092.1 coordinate 131,455, forward strand.
CAGGGCAGAGTCTGGCGTGCAAGCATCTTGCAAGGACCATGTCACAGCACCAGCGGTCCTCAATCGAATCGCTGATGCTCAACGCAGAGGTTCTCATGTAGTCCTTGTCATGAGTGCCGTTGCGCGGTCCCTTTGTCAACTTGATTCTGCGACGGGACAACGAGCCGAGCGGAAACTGAGCACTCAACGACACCACGCGCCGCTCACCACAACAAAGAGCTGCTGGAGATCCGGCTCGGATGCAGGTGTAAGCTATCACTGCAGAAAGAGAGTATCCATCATGGACTACGCCACGCCGACTGCGGCCTCGCAAAATCGTCAACGTCAACGACATGTCAGCTCTAGTTCACCTAGTCCTCGCGCAGGTTCGAGTCCTAGTCTCATTACACGACGGCATGATGCGCCTGGTGCGTTTGATTCATCGCAACATACACTTCGAACGCATAAAGCTACGTCAGGGCAGTACGGCTTACCCGGTACATCTGCTAGAATGCCCAAATCTACTTCCAATGGCTCCATCGCGTCGCTCCCGTCACCCAGACGCGGACTCGCTGCACGTACTGTGTCACCGACTGAAGTTCAACAGAATCGTAAACGCATCAGTGTCATTAAGACACAGATTCCGAGTCCCATCAAGCAACGCGTTCGACCATCGCCCGTCCCACCCATCCCACCGATACCGGCACAGCCAAGTCTCCTTCGGCGCCCATCACCAGTCAAGCCGCGTGCAGTCTCGGGTCCAGTTGCGCGGCATCGAAGTGTGACCTTGGCACATAAACGAACAGGTTCGATTGCTGAAAAGTCAACCTCTTTCACGTCACCTGCAAAGATCAAGCCTCCAGCAACGGCGACATCGACGCGTAAAGTGAGCCAATTGCAGCCTATATCACTGCCGCCATTGAATTTACAAGCACTATCGACGCCGACTGTCAATCGAGTGAATGATATGAGTTTACGCTTGCAATCATTGCAAATGCAACCTACACTGGTGGAGAAGCCCAAGCGCGAGTCATTTCTAGGCAGGCTATCACGGTCTTCGTCGCGGAGTAGGGCGAAAGCGAAGCGTGATAAGCAAGAAGAAGAGTTACCTACGCCGCCACGAACGGGCTCGTCATCCAGGCGAAGACTGTCCTTGTCATTCCTCAAAGGTCGACTATCACCATTCGGTAATATGCCTGCAACGGAGATAGCGCCACCACCACCAAAGATCCCGTTGCATTTGCAGCAGGATCCAGCGGATGAAGAGATGCGAAAGACGGTTGTACGACGCAGGGGTGCAAATTATCTACAAAAAGAGGAACAGGCTTTGCTTGTATTACAGCAACGCGCGACCGCGAGATCGCCTGTATCACTCGATCGGATTGCTGATTTGGACAACGCGCCGCTTAATGTCTATGAACGTGGCGAGGCGGTGGATTATGACGGCAAGATTTATTGCTCTGGCACCAAAGGTCTTGTCAAGCAAGGTGGAAGACTGAGTGCCCCTAATGAAGTCAATTTTGGCTACGATGACGATCGCGGCGACTACTTGATTCATCCAGGCGATCATTTCGCATATCGCTACGAGATTGTGGATATCTTGGGCAAAGGCTCATTTGGACAGGTGATGCGTTGTATTGATTACAAGACAGGCAGGTTGGTGGCCATCAAGACGATTCGCAATAAAAAGCGCTTTCATGCACAGGCGCTTGTTGAAGTGAATATATTACAACGGCTTCGCGAATGGGATCCAGAGGATAAACATTGCATGATTCGGTACACGGACCATTTTTACTTTCGACATCACTTGTGCATTGCCACCAACCTGCTCGGCATGAACCTGTATGAGTACATCAAGGCGAATGAGTTTCGTGGCTGTTCAATAGGCGTCATCCGCAGCTTTACACGGCAGATTTTATCCTGTCTTGAGCTCCTTGGTCGGCATCGCGTAATTCACTGCGACCTCAAGCCGGAAAACATCCTCCTTGTCAATATATGGGAGAGCAAGATTAAGATTATTGACTTTGGTTCGAGCTGTTTTGAGGACCAAAAGGTGTATACCTACATTCAGTCTCGATTTTACAGGTCACCAGAAGTCATTCTTGGCATGTCGTATGGCCTGCCGATTGATATTTGGAGCATGGCATGCATCCTAGCAGAGTTATACACGGGCTACCCGATCTTCCCGGGAGAGGACGAGCAAGAACAACTCTCCTGCATTATGGAACTGTTTGGCCCGCCAGAAAAGCACCTTATCGAGAACTCCACCAGAAAGAAGCTCTTCTTCGATGGCTTTCGCAAGCCAAGGCAGGTTGTCTCGTCGCGCGGGCGCAAACGGAGACCGTCGAGCAAGACTCTATCGCAAGCACTCAAATGTCAAGATGAAGCATTTGTTGACTTTTTGACGCGTTGTTTGCGTTGGAATCCAGAGAGTAGGCTGACACCAACGACAGCACTTGCACATCCCTTCGTGACGGGCGAGGCGATGCCTGTGTCCTTGCTACCGCCGCCAACTTTGGCTTCCCGGCTAGGGTCGCCACGCAAATTTGAGCACAGACGTGTTGCTTCTGGGCTGCCGGTCAAGTCTCACGGATAGCCTTTCTTACAGATGCTCGCATCAATTTCACGTAGATGACATACGACTCTTTGCCTCATTCACCTTGGTCCTCCCTTCATCTATTCCTCAGGGGCCTTTCTATTCAGTTTGTCAGCCTAAGACAGCCAGACACGTGCATCTTCCCGCGCTTTCTTAAGTCGCCGCGCTGTCCACTCCAGCACCAAGACCCGAACCCAATCTCCATCTGCCATGAAGTGGACACCTCTGCTGCTTGCCGCTACGGTAAGGGCTTCCATCCATTGACTAGAAGTGACTGACAGCCAGGCTGCCGCTAGCGATGTGCTCAAATTGACCGCAAAGGACTTTGACAACACCCTCGCCGCCAAACCACTTGCTCTTGTCGAGTTTTATGCACCCTGGGTACGACCATCTCTTCCTTCAACCGTTCTCTAACACTAGTGCGGACACTGCAAGAAGCTTGCTCCCGAGTTTGAGACGGTTGCTACGACTCTCAAGGAAAAGAATGACATTGCCATCGCCAAGGTGGACTGCACGGAGGAGGCTGACTTGTGCTCAAAGTACGACGTCAAGGGTTACCCTACTCTCATCCTGTTCCGTCCCGAAGGCTCCCAGACTCCCTACAACGGTCAGCGGTCCGCAGATGCCATCATTTCCTACATGAGCAAGCAACTCTTGCCTGCTGTCTCCACCCTCACCTCTGAGACCTTCGATGACTTTTCCAAGAGCGACAAGGTCGTGGCTGTGGCCTTCTTTGACAAGAGCGACACTGCCTCCAACGAGACCTTCAACAAAGTTGCCGGTATCCACCGTGAGGACTTCCTCTTTGGTGCCTCCAATGACGCCAAGCTCGCTGAGAAGCACGGTGTCAAGATGCCTGGTGTTGCGGTGTTCAAGACGTTCGATGATGGCAAGGACCTCCACACTGGTGCCTTTGACGCTGACTCGATTGCTGGATTTGTCAAGTCGGCTGCAATCCCCTTGTTGGGTGAAATTGGCCCCGAGACGTACCAAGGTTACATGTCATCTGGTATTCCATTGCTCTACCTCTTTGTTGAGGAAGATGAGCACAAGACAACCATTGGCGAATGGCTCTCCAAGATTGCAAAGGAAGTGAAGGGCAAGCTCAACATTGCCACCATTGATGCAAAGCAATTTGGTGGCCATGCTGCAAACCTCAATCTCAAGGAGACCTGGCCTGCTATTGCCATCCAAAACACCGAAACACAAGAGAAGTTCCCTTTCCCACAGGATGATGAGATTAAGGCAGAGAGTGTTGGCAAGTACATCAAGGACTTTTTGGCTGGTAAACTTTCGCCTAGCATCAAGTCTGAGGAGATTCCTGCTGAGCAACCCGATCACGTCTACACATTGGTACAAAAGTCATTCAACGATATTGTCCACGACGAGAAGCGTGATGTCCTGGTTGAGTACTACGCTCCTTGGGTATGTCCAATCTACCATGTTGCTCAATACTAACAATAGTGCGGACACTGCAAGAACCTTGCGCCCATCTACGAGAAGCTGGCTGCCGAGTACAAGGGATCTGCTGACAAGGTCCTCGTTGCCAAGATTGACGCCACCAACAACGACACCCCCGGCGAGGACATCAAGGGTTTCCCAACGCTTCGATTGTACCCGGCTGGAAAGGGCAAGAAGGCTATTGAGTATGAGGGTGACCGGTCTATTGAATCCCTGCGTGACTTTATCAAGAACAAGGGTACTCACCAGGTAGAAGGTGTCATTGGTGAAGAGGTCGAGGCTGAAGATCCTTCCGAGACTCCCGGTGTTGCTGCTGCAGCTGCATCCATGGCTGCCAAGGTTGCTGGAAAAGTTGCCGAAGCTGTCGGTGATGGCGAGGACCTCGGCGAGGATCTCAAGGATGAGTTGTAAGGCTCTGTATTTGGTTCATCTTTTCTTCATGATGCTGCGCAAGGACATGTAATTTTTATAGTGACAGGTTCGTGCTAGCAACGACATTGTGCTCGATCTAATTTGCTGCATTTGTGTTTGAAATTGATGAAATGTCTATGTATATTAAACTACTCCTTTCCAGTAAAATAGGTTTGCTCCTGCGAGGTACGTTTTGATGAACTCGAACCACTCGCTTCAGCATCCCTATCTTCACTCGTTTCACTGCTTGTGCGCTTATCCAACGGATGTGTCACAACGCTTGTCTCTTCCACTGCTCGAATCGCATCATCGATATCAGCGGCAAAGTACGGCCGATCAATGGACAACAAGGGCAAGTAACTCACCCTCGGCTTCGCTGAGGACCGTTGCGTTGAGACTTGCTCAATGCCAGACTCTGTATCCTGCGGTTTACCCTGCGTCCATTGATCCGATGCATTCTCCATATGCGCAACAGAGAAGACTGACAAGTCGCGGTCTTCACCCACGCCAAAGTTACCCTTCACCAGAGCACGCTTGATCCAAGGATTTGAAATACCCACAAAGCGCCATTGTACAGGACGACTGGCATGTCTATCCAATACATTGCGTGTATCAATGAGTGTTTGCAAACCAGTCAAATCCAAGTGCGGTACACCGGAAAAATCGAGAATCACAGCGCGTAGGAGGGGACGTGTATCTTTGTCCATGAGGGTGCGGTCTGGGTGACGTGGTCCAGGGTCGTTCCAGGGACGATCACCGAGTGAGCCGTATGGGTTGAGTTGCCCAGGTCGTGTGTTCTCCTTGATTTGAGCAACCATGTGGTCTGTAAAGTGATTGGCATTGGGGTACAAGAAGCCCTCGTTGAAGCGGTAGATGAAGATACCGTCGGGTGGCGAGACGGGCTTGACGAGTGGATTGAGACCATCTGAGTGGTCGAGCGGCACGTAAATGTTGCGAGGGTATCCTACTTTCGAATCGTGCACCTTGATGGTACCAATCTTGACGGCGCCCACAAACGAACCACGAGACTTTGCAATGCGGAAGAGCAAAACGGCAGCAGAGACTGCAACCGTCACGTAGATACCGTTCTCGATGGATGAGAAGACGGTCACAAGCACACCTGCCCAGAAGATGACAAACTCGATGGGCGAGACTTGCCAAAAGTTGAGGATGGCCTTGGGTGTCGACACAAGATCTGCGACAGCGTGAATGATGACTGCAGCAAGGGATGCGTTGGAGATGTAGTAAAAGACGGGGGTCAGGGCGTAGATGGCGATGACGACGAGAATGGCTGTGATGACACCAGCAAGCGGTGTACGCACACCTGCTTTACTCTTGATGGCTGTACGCGAGAAGGAGCCTGTTGCCGGGTATGCGCCAAAGAAGGGTCCAAAGCAGTTGGTGATACCAATGGCAATGAGTTCCTGGTTTGGGTTGATGACATAGTTGTTGATGCGACCGAAAGACTTGCTGATGGCGATGTGCTCAATCAAAAGCACAATGACGGCAGATGGCAGCTTGCTGGCGAACGAACTGACAATGTCGCCCGTCACTTGAGGCACGGCGATGTTTTGGAAACCACGAGGAACGGTCTTGAGGATAGAGATTTTCGGGTTCTTCTTGTGGTTGCGGTTGACGAGCCATGAGATCATGGTGAACAAGAGCAAGACAAAGGCCGTTCGAAGCGTGTTGAGGAAGAAGTAGAGCTTTGCGCGGTTTGGGTACCTCTTCGCAGCGTAATTGAAACCCCACTTGATGGCATAGAGAAGAGCAAGGGCAGAGAAACCAAAGGCGGCGTTGAGCGTGCTGTCTGGCAAGTGCTTGAGTGTCTCGATGATGACCTTGTAGGCCGGGCCTCGCGTGTTGAATGTGTTGGCGGTGTTGTTACCGAGCAGCGCAGGCACCTGACCAGCAATGATACTGATAGCCGAGCCCGTCATGAAGGCCGCGATGGAGGGAACGGGGATAAAGTCGACGATGAAACCGAGACGCAGCAGGCCCATTGCCGTAACAATCACACCACAAATGACGGCGAGGGCAGACGCAATGACATGGCCTGGGATGTTTGGATGTGACTTTTTGGCTTCAGCAAGAATATCACCGACCAGGGCCGACATGACAGCAACAGGCCCAATGGTAATGTCCTTGGATGTCGCAAACATGAAGTAGAGCGAAACACCGACAAAGGACGAGTAAAGCCCAAACTCTGGCGCAAGTGTTGCAATTTTCGCATAGGCCATACCCTGTGGAATGACGACTGCACCGACGGTCAGACCAGCAACCAAGTCGCCGATGAACCAGCGTGCATTGTAGCGGTAAATCCAAGTGGCGATGGGAAAGAGCGAGACCAGGTAGCTTTTCGCCTGCTTTGCTGGGTGTGGCAGGACGCTCCTGAAGAAGTCTGGCACAGTAGGCTCAGGCTCGAGGTAGGAGGGCGGCAGGCTCTCTGGGTAGGACGAGACGACCTGCTGCCTTCGTGCCTCGCCTTCCTTGTCCTGGAAAAGACTTCTCGCCTTTTCTGCAATCATGGTCGAAGGCGCGTACAGGGATGATGAGACGGCCGAGCAGCGGGTGTGCTGCAGTACTTATAAGAGACCTCTCTCTGTCTCGTCCTGTGTCCTGTCGCATGTCGCCTTTTGCGTCCTGTCGCATCGCCGTCATCTGCAGGCGAATTGCACCATCGGCAGCCAATCAGCGCGCGGGATGTGCACAGGCAGGTGGATCGTGGGAGGCGACAGAGAGCAGTCCTGTCTATGGATCCGGCTGGGTGTGCAGCGGAGCACGGCCATTATCGCTCTCATCACGGCTCTCTGTGCAATGCATGCTTCGTTGTCTATAGATTGTGTGTGCAAGTGTAGCAGCGTAGCCATGGCTGCTATGGTGCCATCCGCAGATTGAGTCTCCGAGATCCGCCCGCCAGATCTGAGTCAGCGCCAGGCAGACGCAGCTGCAACGACAAGGGCAGCGATCGAGACACAGTGCTTGCTCATCGAAACAGGTACGCTGCCTTCCAGTCTGGAGTCGTCTGACAAAGCTTATCCTTGCAAGCTCTCTGGCGAAGTGGCATCATCCATACTTGCGCTGCTTAGCATGAGAGGTGTCAACGAAGAGCTGCCTGCATCCATCGTATGAAGTGACCAGGAACGGAGCACACCATCCTGCTAATTCGAGAGGGCGCATCTAGATCAAGAAATCCGAGTCAGAGAGTCGTGTGCCTGCGTAGATGGCAACCTCGCTTCCGAACTCAAGCTTGTCTAGGCGATGGCGACATCTGCCAAAACTGCATGCTACCTCAATATGCTGAAGTGGCGTATGGCCCAGACATCGATGTGACTTGGCAAGCTGCCACAGCCCAGTGGTCCACTGGCATTGCATCTACCGCGAGCTCGCTATGTGCGCACTTTATTTCCGTTCAAGATGGACCATGTCCATTGTCGACGGTCCAGCCGCAACAAGATGAAAGCTACGAGCTATGACAGTGAGCCTGCTTCTGTATTCATGCAAATCATGTATCGATGTTGCCATGCTTAATACTTCGGCCTCGAACAGTCTACCATGCCGATTCAAGCGTCTTGTAAATTTACCAGCTAGCCTGTCGATGCAAACAGACAATACTCCGGCCAATCAACAGGAGGCCTTAAAGGCCAAACTTCTTGGCGCTATTGACCACAGAGCATTGGCTGTCGGACCACTCGGTTGCGCGACCCGTCGGCCTTTCCGCCCGTCATTCACCCTGCAGCTTATTACATGTCTTGTGTTGCAAAGAACAGTCGGTTCTGAGAGGTAGAGGGTAGGAGGCCCGTACGCTCCCAGAGGCTAGAACGATGATATCCGACTAAAGGACAAATGAGCTCGCTGACAAATTGGCCATCTGGTGCTTCCCGGAAAACTATCAAACACCGAGGATGTGAGAGTGAGCAAGACCGCGAGCTACAGGAAGCGGCTAGCAGTTGCCTTGATACAGCCATTCCTTGAGAGGGTTGTATTGTAAATTTCATGCGAACTTCACGAGGAGACGCCCATCAAATGGATGTTGCAGTCACCTCATCCAGCAAGTCATCCACGATTGCCTTTTAGCAACGCCAAAGTCAACAACTGCCACAGTCACACAATCCATGAACGGCTTTTCTTCTCTTTCCACACTCTTTCTATCTTCCTGCATAGTTTAATTGCCGCTTGCCCCTGTTTTCAAAGCGGCGGCATCTGAATGAACGAGTCACACACGACAACGTCAGCTCGCCAGACATATGCATCATGCTGACCTGCACTTGACATGACGAAGCTCAAGGTCGCCATCATCGGAGCAGGTCCAAGCGGCCTTGCTGCTCTTCGCGTCCGTATCACTCTCGCAGCTGCACATACTCATACAACAGGTACTCCGGCAAGAAGGGTGCTTTACGCTTCGTGTTTACGAGCGCCGGTCGCAGTGTGGGGGTGTCTGGATCCATGATCCTCATCCAGCGAGACGGAAACCTTCGAGTATACCAGCGACGGATCCGACACAGGTCGATGCGCCAACGTGTGATGGCTGGCCATCACCCATGTATAATGCGCTCGTCACGAATATCCCGGCACAGCTCATGGCGTATGGCGGGAGTCCGTTTCCTGCGGAAACGCCGTTGTATCCGACACGACAGACTGTCTTGACGTATCTCGAAGACTTTGCTCGACACCATGACCTCATGCGTGATATTCAGTTCGATACGCAAGTCTTGTCGTTGAAGAAAGGCGACTATGGTTGGCGACTTGCGATTCAGCATGCAGAGGAGGTGAAGGAAGAGACCTTTGATTGTGTAATCGTGGCATCTGGGCACTACGAAGCGCCACTACTGCCTGATATTGAAGGCATCGCTGCATTCGATAAAAAGTACCCGGAAGCGATTCAACATGCCAAGTATTATCGCTCACCGGAATCATTCGCGGGTCTCAAGGTTGTTGTGGTGGGTAATGGTCCTTCAGGCATTGACATTGTCTCTCAACTGGCTCACGCGCCTGGTGCGCAGTTGCCCATTCTCAAAAGTATAAGGTCACCGTCTAAAGTGCCGGTCGCTGCTGCTCAAGTACAGGATGTCGCTGAGATTGCATCGTTCAAAGCAGATGGCTCGCTCCTCCTCAAAGACGGCTCACATATCACAGGCGTCGATCGTGTCTTGTTCTGCACTGGTTATCTATATGCGTTTCCCTTTCTCGACCGGCAACTAGGTATAGTGACGGACGGCTTACGGCTACGAAAGCTCTACAAGCAGATATTCTACCGGGATGATCCATCACTCGCCTTTTTGGGTATGGACATGTCGATTGTGCCATTCCCGTACAGTGAGGCTCAAGCGTGCTACATTGCTCGCATATGGTCTCATCGGCTGACCCTTCCGTCCTTGTCAGAGATGCAAGCGGACGAAGCGGCGCGTGTCGCAGTCAAGGGCGACGGCAGGGCCTTCATGGTCCGTGCACATCCAGAGGACGGTGAGTATATTGAGGCACTTCGCATATTGTGTGCACAAGCGACACCTACGAAAGAAGACGCGTTGATGCCTGTCCAGTGGACTGGCGAGCGGTCCGCGTTGCGAGCACAGGGACCTGCTTTACGGCGTGCGTGGTTGGCGGGAAAGGTATGACTGTTCCTATGCTTTTGGACGTTCTGAAAGACGATTGGCACGCGTACAAAAACGTAGTCACTGAGACACTTCAAAAGAGGCTAGAAGCATTGCAGAGTTGCCGGCTGGTTCGCCAACTCGGTGCGTGCTTGGGCAGAGAGAGTGCAGGTAACCATGTATATACAAGGTAGATACAGTATTGACAGGCGCGGCCGTTCATGCACTCAGGCGGTGGCAAGAAAGGCGATCCCCATTTAGCCGCGAGAGAACCCCGGACGCTATGATCTCATCCGTGGACGGTCATGGAAGCATCCACCAAGTGAGTGCAGGCTTTGTTCTGCAGGATATAATCTCAAGCGTACAAAGCTGCCGCGTGCTTGCATTATCTACATCGTAGCAGAGTCATGTTTGATTCCAGTCCAGATATCTATACATATAAGTAGACTTCGATTAGTCTTGTCGGCGGAGCTCCTCCCGGCTAATGTCGAACAGAAGAAACGCAACACTACAGAAGCATCAAAAAGTATATAAGACAAGCACACCCTGCATAGTGAGGCACTACCACCAAACAACATGGCAAGCCCTACAGTCACCCTTCAGAATGGATCCAAGATGCCTCTCGTTGGCTTCGGATGCTGGAAAGTCGACAATGCAACGTGTCAAGAGACAATCTACAATGCAGTGAAGACAGGCTACAGGCTGTTTGATGGTGCAGCCGACTACGGCAATGAGCGTGAAGTTGGCGCAGGCATCCGTCAAGCGATTGAGGAGGGCCTTGTCAAGCGCGAAGATCTATTCGTCACGACAAAATTGTGGAACACGAACCACGCCAAGGCTCATGTCACCGAAGCCTTTGAGCGCTCTCTCAACGACATGGGTCTTGAATACGTTGATCTCTACCTCATTCATTTCCCTATTGCCATCGCCTACGTTGACCCAGCAACCCGCTACCCACCTGGCTTCTTCTACGATGGCAAGAGCGAGCTCAAGCTTGAAAACTCGCCCATGCATGAAACATGGGCCGGCATGGAGGAGGTCTTCAAGTCTGGCCGCGCCAAGAACATTGGTATCTCCAATTTCAACGGACAGTTGATCATGGATCTATTGAGGTACGCCAAGGTTCACCCGGCAGTGCTGCAGATTGAGCACCACCCATACTATGTTCAGAAGCAGCTGCTTGACTTCTGCAAGGAGAACAAAATTGCAGTGACGGCTTACTCGTCGTTTGGTCCTACCTCGTACTTGGAACTCAACCAGAAGTTGGCACACGGCACACCCACCTTGTTGGACCACCCAACCATCAAGGAAATTGCCGAGAAGCACGGCAAGACGAATTCACAGGTCTTGTTGCGATGGGCAACACAGCGCGGTGTGGCAGTCATTCCCAAGTCCAACAACCAGGGTCGTCTTGAGCAAAATTTGGATGTGTGCTCATTCGACCTGGAGCAGAAGGATATCGACCAGCTGACTGGCTTGGACAAGCACCTCAAGTTCAACTCGCCCGAGTTGTACGGTATCCCCATCCTTGCTACCTTTGCATAGACATCTCTCCAATAGACAAAACATGAAATTCTTGTCTACGCACAGATGTAGATCAAATATTTGTGCTCAAAAATATTGAACACCCATGACGACAACCACAAGAGATATAGACGCCATCACACGCTTCTGCCATGCTCAGCTTGCCTTGATCGATTCTGAACAGCAGCTTGATGCAGAGAGCTCAGCAGCCTCTCTTCAGCGGTACAGCAAGAAGGAACTTGAACGACGCTCCCTTGCACTGACACATCTCCAAGTCGCTGGTACATCCACTGGCTTCGGCGGCAAAACACTCGTTCAACTTGATCGCGCAGCCGGTACGGCCAATAAAAAAGAACATGGCACTATACCGATGGGCCAAGTCATGCGAACAGGCGATCTCGTACGGATAGAACAGCAACTCGCTGGTTCAGCCGGTAAGAAAGCTTGCACAGATGCCGCGGCGCAGGGAATCGAGGGTGTTGTGACGAAAGCGCAGGACGATGTACTCACTGTTGCATTGACGCGTGAGGAAGACGATGCACCCGCTCAAGGCCTTCCTGTCTGGTGTGTCAAACTCGCCAATACCGTGACTTATGAACGGATGCGACGGCAGGTGAAGCGACTACTACAGCAAAATCAAGAGTCAAGCAGTCAAGGCGCCGTATTACGACGCATCTTGTTGGGTGGTGAAGCACCGTCTTTGCTGGATTCAACGAAGCTTGCTGAAGAGGTTGCATTCTTTGATCCGGGGCTGAATGCGCCGCAGCGACAAGCAGTACGGTATGCGCTCGCTGCACCTGAGCTCTGCGTCATTCACGGCCCACCAGGGGTATACACTCGCCATCAACTCCGCAAGCTAACCATCAGACTGGCAAGACAAGTACACTTGTTGAAATCATTCGACAATGCACACAGCGCAACCTCCGGCTCCTCGTATGCAGTCCCTCCAACATCGCCGTTGACAATCTCGCTGAACGACTCACCTCTACGGGAACGCCACTTGTTCGTATCGGTCACCCTGCGAGACTTTTGCCAAGCGTCACGGCGCATTCACTAGACGTCTTGGTTGCTCATTCCGATTCTGCACAACTCATTCGTGAGTTGCGTCATGAACTCGATGGGAACTTGGCAACCATGTCAAAGGTCAAGACTGGCAAGCGCGCACCAGTCAATGGACCCGCTGCTGGTGGGAAGGAAAAGAAACGTGGCTTATACCTAGAGAATAAGCAACTTCGACAAGAGCTTCGACAACGTGAGCGTGTTTGTACGGGAGAAGTCCTTAAATCTTCAAAAGTGGTGCTGGCGACCTTACATGGGAGTGGTGGAGGTGTGCTACGGGGTGAGCGGTTCGATGTGGTTGTGATTGATGAAGCTGCACAGGCGCTTGAAGCTCAATGCTGGATTGCCATGATGCAAGTGGATAAAGTCATCTTGGCAGGTGATCATCTACAACTTCCACCAGTTGTCAAGACGGATGATGTGGCTGCCGTGCTCAAGGCCTACACACCATCTGCAGGGAATGGCGAAACCCTACGAGGGACTCTGGAAAAGGAGAAACCGGAAGCAACGCTCTTCCACCGCCTACTCCTTCGATTTGAGAGAGAGAAGCGCAACGACGTGGTTTGCTTCTTGAGTGTACAGTATCGCATGCATGCGCAAATCTGTCAATTCCCCTCACAAGAACTCTATGGAGGGCGTCTACAACCACCAGACCTGGCAACGAGTGATATCGGCGTGCATCTCCTTAAAGATCTTCCTGGTGTTTCCCCTACAGACGATACAAATGCACCTCTTGTATTCATTGACACACAAGGATTTGAGTTGTATGAAGATGTTATGGATGAGCAAGGAAGTAGTCGTTCGAATCTGGCCGAATGTACGCTCATCAAACAGCATGTCGATGGATTACTCGATGCTGGTGTCGATGTGTCGGATATCGCCATTCTCACGCCTTATTCAGCACAAGTCGCTTTGCTCTCACCCTTCTTTTTTGGTGAAGAGGCGACGAGGGAGTATGTGGGTCTCGAAATTGGTACGGTGGATGGGATGCAGGGACGTGAGAAGGAAGCGGTGTTGTTGACACTTGTCCGCTCACAACCAGGTACAATGCGGCATCAACAAAATACATCGCGTGTTGGGTTTCTCAAGGATGAGCGGCGACTGAATGTTGCCATGACTCGAGCACGTCGGCATCTATGTGTGGTTGGGGATGGTGAGACGGTTGGATCTGCGCCAGGTTTCCTACAGCGATGGATGGCGTTTCTTGGTGAACATGCAGAGTTACGTTTCCCAGAGACATAAGCACAAGCAATGAAGGGACGAATGGATTAGTCAAAAAAGAGGCATAAGAAAACCAAATGGAGGGACATCTAGTACATGACGAATTTGCAAACACCTTTGCACGCCACGGTACATCCATTGCTCGTTGCAGAGGATCCTGTATACTTGCTTCCATCATACCCACACTCACCATTCATGGAACCCGACACGGAAACAATCTTGATCTTGAAGTTTGTGCCTTGCATGTTGTTTGGGTTGCCAATCAAGGCGAGCCATGCAATGCCATCTGCATACCCAGCACCGAAATTCATAGGTGCCCAATTACCGAGTGTTGAACCAGGTGTGCCCCATGCACAACCATCGACTTGTGAAACGCCAGCGTTATTGACGTAGTACTGTGCAGAGGTTGGGTTACCGCGCCACTTGAAGACATTCTGGTCCGGTACCGACAAGGGTGAAATGGCACCGGGTTTGACGAATGTTGGGTCCACCATGTTTTCACTACCCGGGTAGACTGTACGACCAATAGCAATCGCCTGCGATGCTTGGTTCTCAACAAGGGCAGCTTGATGGTCCCATTGACAGAGGTAGGGGACAGAAGGTCGAGAGAGGTAGAGTTTACCATCACTTCCACACTTGAGACCACCGAGTGAGACACCGTTGGCAGGCTGACCATCTTCCGGCCATTGTGTCTTGGACATACCTGGTTGGCATGCATAAGAGCAGTAGTAACCAGGTCTGCAACTGTCTGTTTGTTCGTAATCTCCCGAACCGAGTTGAATGGAGTTGTATCCGTTCTTGCCCAGATAGGGGAGTGCAACGACACCGTCGTACATGCCTGGGAAAGTGGAACACGCGAGCGTGCCATCTTGGAATTGTGTCGTGGGTGGTACAAAGTCACCAAGGGGTTTAGCGACGGATGCACCAGAAGACGCGTCAATGGCAAGTGAGCCAACACCGCTGTTACCTGTGCTAGGTGGTGATACGGGTGTATTGACGGGTGCAGCAGGAGTGGTTGCTGGCGCCTCTGCCTTTTTGGTTGTTGTTGTTGGTGCAGCAGCAACGGGCGTTTCCTTGACTGGTGCAACGACAGGTGTCTCCTTTGTCGTTGGAACAACGACGACTGGCGCAGCAGTAGTCGGTGCAGCGACATTGGCCGCTGTGATGAGGTTCTCTGCTTGCTTCACAGCTTGAGGGACATTGACAATAGGGAGGGGCACGGCATCTTCAGCGACGATGGGAGATGCGGCAGGTGCGGCAGGTGCTTGGAGGGCAGTGGTGGTCGCCGAGCCAGTGCCCAGAGTCTTGCCATTCTTATCGACTGTCACTGTTTCGTAGACAATGACCTGTAAGTATTAGCACTAATGAAGAGAGGCATAAGAGACATACAACGTCTCGCTTTGCATGCTGATGTTGATGCCTGCGTGCCAGGTGGTGGTGGTGATGGCTGTCTGGCGCTGGCGCTGCGAATGATGCGCCAAGGAGGAAGGATGAGAGGAGTGCGACCTTCATGATGAGCGTCTGTGTCACGGCGACTAGCAGGAGCGAGAGCGAGCGAGAGAGAGAGTGGTATGCCTTGCTCAAGAGAGAGGAAGCAGAAGGCAGAGAAGCAGTAGGCAGAGCAGGGAGGGAGAAAGAGAGACGAGCGAGAGTATAAGTGAACGACGGGAAGGGGAGGAGTCGCTCGCCAGCTGCTGTGGAATGGGAAAGGGGAAATTCGTGCACAATGCATCCTCCATTCAGCCTCCCTCACCAGAGAATAGACCACGCCGGCTCTCTTTCTTTCTCTATGTGTCTCTCTATAGCAGACTCGCTCTGCTGGCTCTCTCGAGCCTTCTCTAGCCTACGCTTGCCTACTCTCTAGCTCCATTGCTAGCCCCATCACTAGTCTGCTCTGTCTGTGCACATCACCACAGCACAGATCCAAAATTCTCCCCCTTGCTCTCCTCTCATGCGGCCCACTCTTTTTCACCCCCGCGCATCACCACATGGATTCCATAATACTTGATCAGCTGCCTCATAACACTGCCAGCTACAGCCCATTAGACATGAGTCCCGCCTAATCTATACGTCCATGCGATAGAGCCTAGCAGCCCCAGTACAGACGTCCTCTTTGTCATGGCACAATGCACACAGGCCGCCGCCAAAGCGCGCGTTGGGTGACACCAAATTTCGCGTCAAGGTGGCAGGTCCTCCTCCCTCTACCCAATTCCAATTTCAACGCCAAGTCTAAAATTGTCATTGCATCGACTACGTACCTGAAGCATGATCCATGTGTCTTGACATCACATTCAGCAGTGTGATACCGTCACACACACTTTCAATCTAGCAATCGGAGATTTGAGGAGTGCCATGACATCAACGGGCTGTGCAGATCCGCTGCCAAGGAGGCCAAAATGTCAACATAAACAAAACGCAACCTTCAAGATTCTGCTCTACAACAAAGGACGCGTACAGCTCAATAGTATGCATGGTCAACACACATAAGAACATAGACACATGTGCACAGTTCACAAGTCAGCTTCCAATAGCCATGTATCGACAATCGTAGTCACAGCATCACAGGAGCTTCAACGGTCACCCCCCAATTTCGCCCGTAAGGTCGGCCTTATCAACGGCCAGCGGCCAGCCACGCAAGCAAGCAACCCGTCAACCCGGCGTTGTTGACAAAAATTTCATGGATGGCAAACGACACATCGATTTCATGGACAACGTGGCTGGCTCCCACTTTTAATGCTTGCCCATTCTCAAGAAATCGCAATTTGCAACCTTGCAAGCGACTTGGCCAATGGTGATATTGCCGAACTCGACGTTCAAGTGCTCTTCCTAGTTAGTTGCCAGTGATTGTTCTTCGTGGTGTCTGGTGGACATCATCAACTCATGGCAGCGTTTGATGCCCAGCAGCGGAGATCACAAGAAAAGCCGTTGGCCTTTGCAATCTCAACGGTTCATGACGATCTGCAACGGTGTAATTTCAAAACTTGTAACTTGTACGCCCGTCCACGTCAAATTGTACGCCCGTCCACGTCAAAGCCAATGGAAGGATCCACTGAACGTCATGCAATTGTCACTCATCCTGTAACGTAGAGAGTATTAAAAACGCATCACAGCGCACGATGTCGACAATGCCTCGGCATTGATGAATGGTACCGGCCCCCTGTCGCTTCTTGAGCTTTAAACTTGCCATGATTGACCAGTAGCACAACGCCTGAGGAGGCTTCCAAAGTACTCAATCATCAGGTGTCAAGTCCTTGCAAATGTATAGGCCAGCTGGGTATCTATCCAGCGACACCAACTGGGGGCTTACTGACCATGACTATAAACCAGAGTGGAGCTCATGTACTAGCTCAAGTGCCATGACAGCACTGCAACATGCTCACTACGAACAATCTGAAGACAACAATGAAATCTTTGTTCTTTGGAAGCACTGATGCTCGCATGGGCTGAACCACAGGGAGTACAATGGAGAGGCCAATCCACTCACTGTGCCTGTCAGCAAGTTTCAACACCTGAGTGTTCGTCCATAGTGCTACCCAATACGTCGATACTGAACCGACAGAGGCGGCACAGGCGTTGGCAAACCAGTACTAGACCGTCCAAGACATAGCTCTCACATATATTCAAGCTCAGCAGCAAGCCTACTTGTGATATTGACCGGGGGAGTGATAATCCCAGCGGCGTGCGACATTTCGCTTTTTTTGAGCACAACCAAGACCCCTACAACAAAGAGCTCCCAACTTCCGCCATTGATCGCAATCTCCAGCGATGGCAAATCCAAGACAGCGACACAAGCAACGCTCCTCCCGCAAGACCAACACTCGTCGTACTGCAGACAAGTTGAAGAAGGTCAATATCCAAAGTAACGCCATCATCTCACAACATTGGGACAAGACCAAGACGTTGCGCCAAAACTATGCAAAGCTAGGACTGGTTACCAATCCAAATGTCAATCCTGCTGCAGGTGGTACGGAAAAGTTGTATCCCGTTGCGAAGAAGGAAGAACCGATGGATGCAAATGGCTTGAAGAAGGGTGAAGCATTGATTCAGCGTGATGCTCAGGGCAATGTAACGGGTATTGTCTATGGCGACCCTACAGATGAAGCAGTAGCTCCTATGACAGTACAAGAGCGGGAAGATGAGCAAGAACGACAAAAAGTCATTGCAGCGCTGGACCAACGAGCACACGAGCAAAAAGAACAAGTCCGCGTATCAAGCGACGGTGAGCGTGCATGGCTTGCAAAGATTCAACAGAAGTATGGGGATGACTATGAAAAGGCAGCAAGAGATCGTCGTGTGAATCCAATGCAACAAACAGCAGCAGAAATTCGCAAGCGTGCTGCAAGATTGGCCATCAAGCGTGATTGAAGCACTAGTGAATGCCTTGCTGCCATTTGCGAGAGAAATGGTCGAATTCCAAGTCTGGGATGGTTTCCAGGTCGATGTCAGCCACCGTGAGCTGACGCCTTGCAACACTGGGCTCGCTTGCAGAAGCTGTCTTGTTGGCTTCCCGTAGTTGGTCTCGGACACTCAGCAACACCTCGACTGGTGTGTCGCTCGCCTTGAAGGTAAAGTGAGGCTTGTACGTTGCATTGGCGCGGTAGACAGGCTGAAACTCTTGAGACGCCTGATCGAATTGCAACAGCATGAATGCATCCGTCATCTGCTCTGCCATGTCCGCGCGAAGCTTGGCAAACTCCTCTCTGGTCAATTGCAAGCTCCGGCTGCTGGCTCCAGGTGTGGATACCATGTCAGTATCGACATCATCCAGGTCATCATCGTCCTCTGCGCTGCCAATATCATCGCGCTTGCTCTTTTCTTTCTTGGCTTTCTTCTCTTCCTCTTTCCTCTGCCTTTCTGCCTTCTTGGCAGCGTCCTTCTCCTTCTTGGCATCAGCCTTCGCCTGCTTCTCAGCTGCCTTTGCCGCCGCTTTGGCCTTCTTTGCATCCTCACTGGCTTGTTTATTTGCAGCAGCGAGAGCGCGACGCCGAGCAACTTCTTCAGTATCATCCGATTCATCAGCACTAGGCCCCTGGTAGCGGAAATGATCCGACAAGAAGCGCTGGGGACACTTGTCAACAGCAGGCATTCTGTAGCCGTTATTCATAAACAACTCTGCAATACTGCCCAAGATTTCTGCCGTTTCAAGGAGGTTTCGTGGAAGATAACAGTTGACGGCGGCTCGGGCATCGCCTGGCATAGGGTTGTATGCACAGGTTTGCGCATCCGTCATGACACCACCCCAACAACCCGTTTTTGTCAAATCAATATGATTTGCTTGTCCAGTCGGTGATCGAACACACCAGCATGAGAGGTCGCGTTCATTCTTGTCGACAGAATTCCAAGCACATCGCACACCATCGCGAACGCACGTCACGCACAGCTTGTACCGACCATGTTGGTCCACGGGTGCTGCGCATAATTGACGTTTCCAGAGAACGTCGCCCGGCGAGGGCAGCAAGCCTGACTTGAAGAGTTCCTGAATTTGGTCATTGCTGCGGGTCACAAGGCTCACGTCACCTTGCGCAGGTGTAATGGCAACTGCAAGAGTGCAAGCCATCGAGGTGATTATCTGAAACAGGATTGAAAGACGCATGATTGGCGAGACGGTTTGCAGCAGGGAGGCGAGGATGTGATGGGCTTATATGGCTTCTAGATGACTCAAGTTCACTAATGGACTGCTCAAAGCACTTTGCTCGTTCTGGCAATTTTGGCCATCTGAAAAATTGCACGGCTTAGCGATGCCTGCAAGTAGAGACAGTACCTTCTTGACGAGACAGAGGCTGAATCTCGGCCTTCAAATGCTGATATCGGTGCAACCAGCACGTGGCGTCGTTTCGTACCCAAAGTCCATCGTTTTGCAGCCACTAACGCTTTTCATTTGACGCTGAATAAGTCACCTTCCCATCGAAACACAACCGCTACCGTGTTTGAGGAAGAATCCACGCGAGTCATGATGGCAAGAAAGAAAGCGCTGAGTGAACGGCGCATTGGATCAATCATCGCTAGCAGCAAATTTGGATGCCCTTCGAACACGAGGACCATAGATGAACAATGCAATCGGAACAGCTGTAAGCGCTAAGGCCAAGAAACCCAATAATGATGATGCCCATTGATTACCCAAGTTGGCATACATTTGCCTTCCAAAGAGTGGAAAGGCCGATGCAAAGACGTTTCGTAAGAAACTCTGCCCGGCCAAGGCAGAACTCGTCCATTGTCCATAACAATCCGACATGTATGAAAAGACTGCGCTGTAGATGGTAAAGATGCCAAATGTGCCCAATAATATACCAACTGCCGAGCCAGCCCAGTGTGCATGCGAGCCATACGCAGACCAGCCAAAAATGAACATGCCAAACGATAGCAAGAGACTGCCAATAATGCTCATATAGAGACGCGCTTCAGGACGACCAACTCCATTGTGCTTCCTTGCAGAGCGTAAATATAGGCGATCTTGAACGGGCGACAAGGCAATGCCCAGAAAAGCCCCGATAATCATAGCGATAAACGGTAAAGAGGCTTTACCACCTTGCCAGTCAAAAGCTTCCCTGTAGACGATGGGTACAGCGACCAGAAAGAGATAGAGAAGACCCCAAGCGAAAGAAGCCTGATGTTAGCAAAGTCTACGATCAAAATGACATACCCAAATACTGAACAACGCCACGGTCGGCTCACAAAACAGCAAAAAGAAGGGGCGAGTAAGTGAATAACGAATCAAGACAAGCAGTGATTCTCTTGCAGCATCAGCAGCACACACATACCGGTTATCGCCTGTTTCCTTGCGTAGACGCTTTGCTCTGCGGGACAACAGCACGCTGCCACGCGATTCTCTGAGGGCAAGAACCATGAAAATCGCAGAAGCGCCGTTAATGATAAGCTCAACCCAGAAGATCCATCTCCAACCAAGCGAGCGGTTTGCAACGACATATGCAGCATACATGCTCCCAGCTGCTGTACCAAATAGCGTCGCAGAAGTGAAGAAAGCCATGGGCATGCCACGCTCATTCGCCTTGTACATGTCGGCAAGGGTACCGCCCACCATGGCACTGCCAGTGGATGCCCCAACACCTGCAACGAATCGACAAATGAGAACACCTGCAAAGGTTGGCGTGAGCGCATTTGGCAGCTGAACGATGCAAAAGACAGCATAACTGCCCATATATACAGGCCACCTTCCGTATACCTCGCTGAGTGGTGCTAATGCCATGGGAGCCAGCCCAAATGCCAGTGTGAATAGGGAAACACCAAGCAGTGAAACAGTTGGCGACACGCCAAATTCGCGCGCAATGTCATCTGCGCCCCAAGCGTAACAAACTGCACCAATAGCGCTGTGAAAGGTCAGAAACACACCAACAAAGGCCACCATTGCCTTCTTCCATTTGGGCCAATTGTAGGGGTTTTCTGGGTCACCTTCTGCCCATTCAACGTAGATGAGGTTGAGCGATTCGGCTTTACTATGTGATGGCAGCGCTGTGCTCTGTAGCGTCGTCGCGCTTGATGGTCTCGCAGTGTCATGCAGCGCAAATCCGTGCTGTGATTCGAGGAGCTCTTGCTCTTGTTGCGTTGGAGATCCTGTGCGCTCAATCTTCTCGAGATCAACAAGGCTCTCATTGCCGACAGCCAAAGGCGCACTCGTTGCGAGCTTGCCACCGCTCATGGCGAGATGTGTCTGTCTGATGGACTCTGAATAGGCCCGTGATGTATTATTCTAGCATTCGCCCTTGCTAAACTTAATATACTGGTACAAGATGTGCATAAGCTGTGTGTATGCGTCGGTCGCGAATGCATCTGGATGTGGAGCCTGATAAAAGTCGGCAAGTTCCTCGGGGCGGCCGACTGCACAAATCCAAAGGACACGAAAGTTGCACAGACATCTATGACAATGGCATAGAGCTGCAGAGCTATGTGTCGTGACATGCTACCTCGCATTGCTCGCAAATTTCCAGTATCTCATAGGCAGCAACACTAGCTCAATACCTCATAACTTGAAGAATAACAAGAGCTTAAGCGTACATTCTATGACAACGAGTCTTTCATTGTCAATGCAATGGAAGATCCAGGTCTGCAATAAAACACAATCTTGTTTCTACTGCAGAAGGTGTTTGTGTCCCCGAGATTAGGTGACATTCATTCCGCTCAGGTCTCAAGACACATGATGTGCATGCGGCAGAACAACCTCCTTGGCCTTCCGTGCCGCGTCCACAGGATCCTTCAACGCTGCCCACACGCCATCGTCATCCTTAGTGCCAGGCATGGGCATACTGCCTGCAATCTGTCGGCTCGCCTCTTCCTTTTCCGCCATCGTCACACTATCCTTCTTCTCAGGTTGCGCATCAGGAACACCCGGTGGATGTCCAATAGAACTTCCAACACGCAGCAGGGTCTCCAGAGACGCCGTCGAATTCTGCACCAAGTCTGTGTCGAATTCAAATCGACCAGGCTCAAAGATGAGCAAAATTGTGGATCCGCCGAATTTGAAGTAACCCAGCTCATCTGTTCTAGAGACAGGTCCAGGTTTTGCGGTGATGACTGTACTGCCTACCATCATGGCGCCAATACAAACAATCATGACACGACCGAATTCTTCGGTATCGAGTGGCACCAGGACGCGCACATTTTCACCGTAGACGTCCAAGTTGGAACGGATGGCCATGGGATTGACCGTGTAGTATTGCCCCTCAATGGTCCTTGGTGTACCAAGCGTACCATCGACGGGAATGTGGAAGCGATGGTAGTCTTGTGGAGCAAGCCTAAAGATGCCAAAAGAGCCATCCTCAAATCTTGCGACATCTTCTGGGTATGCATCACCAAGAAGCCTTGCAATCGAAAATTGTTGGCCTTTGACCCAGATTTCAGTGGCCGAGGTCAATGTATTGAACACGACAGAGCGGCAATCTGCAGGCGATACAGCGATACGAGGATCATTCGGTGCTGTGCAAGGTCGTGCATCTGGTTTCAGCTTGCGGTAAAAGAATTCGTTGAAGCTTTTGAATGAGTCAACAGGGTCCAGCACTTCATCCATATAAAGCCGATGGAATGCAATAAAGGGCTTGATATCCTTAGCAGAGCTTGGACTGTCGTATTTAATGCCTTGCTTGATACTCATTGACTTGAGCATGTGCCGAATACGGTTACTCTCCATGCGACTACTCTTCATGCCTTTATAGAGCAACCGAATCCCCAGGCGAACATACACAGACATGCGCTCTTCCTGAACCTGACCCGTGATACGGTCTTGAACCAGGATATTGGCTGAATTAGCACCAAGTCTGTAACCGCCATAACTGACTTTTGAAATGATCTTCGTGTACCATTTTCGCTGCGCTTGAGAGGGTGTAATGAAATCGCCCATGACGAGGTGATCTACTTTGCGCCAGTCTTGACTCGCACAGGTAGCAAGATGCGTGACGATATCGACTGCACTTTTGCGATCCATATTGGCGCGTTGACAAAGGGGGCATTGGGTAAGAGAAATGAGATATTCATCTTGTCCATCCACTTCTGCAAGCGTGTCTTCTGAGGGGGGCTTGTCACTCGTCTTGATGCTCGGCGGTCGTGATGATGTTCTACTAAGTGCAGGCGATGCAGGTCGTGTGGTATCTCGCGAAGACTGGCGTTTAGGTAAAGGCATGGACGTGCGACTGACAAAGGATGAAGATGAGGAATTCGTCTTATTGGCGATACTATCGCCCTTTGCTGTCATGTTGTTGAGAATGTCCTCAAGGCAGATGACGCATTGGTCGACCGTCAGAGTCTGCCCGTCAATGGCGTTTGCGTCATTGTCGATGCTGCGCACGGGCGAGAAACGGTCAAAGAAGGACTGCACGGTGCTATCCTTGAGCGTTGCGCCCAGAGAATCAAGCATGGTAGTTAGTTCAATCTTGGAGATGCTATTGGATTCATCCGTATCGAAATGCTTGAGCATGACACGCCAAAATTGCTGGCGTAGAGCAGGGTATGGCATGAACTTTGCCTTGACTTGGAGTGTTGGCTTATGCCTGTCTTGCCAAAAGTCCTTGCGAGCGAGTGTCAGTGGTAGATCGAAAGGTGCCATATTGTCGACTGCTTCTTCATCCTCATCCTCGTCTTGAGCCGCCTGCTTCTGCTTTGGACGTCGCAGGCCAAGTAGACGGCGTTTTTCCGGTGCATCAGAGATACTGACTGCAGCAGTCTTAGGCAGTCTGTAGAGCCCAGTGACTGTATCCTTGTGCGGACCAATCTCCATCAGCTCTTGCACATTCATCACTGCTTCACCGACGAGGTCATTGCCGCTGAACTTGTCTCGATCGACAACGGTAAACTTGAGATTGTACCCCGCTTCATGTTTGTGAACCTGAAAGAGAAGTTTGTCGCCAAATACCGGATTTAACGAGTGTCTTACAACTCGCGTCCGGAAGGTCTTTTTGCTAAAGCTCGTAATGACAAACGGATCCATGTCAAAGCCAGTTTTGGTGAGGTTGCGCTCCTTAGGCAGATCCTTGGCGGAATCAATCTCAAGAAAGACAACACCAAGCACGTCGCCATCTACTGAGGTTTTGAAATGGAACGGTTTTTTGCTTTTTGCGCGCCGTAATCGGCGTTTCTTGCGACGAGATGTCTGGGTAGCCTTGACGTTGGATTGCGTGAGATCAATTTCAGAGACGTTGTCGAGATCTGAATCAAGGACTTCAAGTTGTGAGAGATCAGAAGCCAGGCTCGCCACGTCGTCGAAGCCTTCATCGACTCCTTCATCTGCAGAGAGGAATGGCTCATCAGAGGAATCTTCGTCGTCAACCATACGCATACCCACTGGTTCATCCGGTGGAGCATTGGCAATCGCAGCACCCACTTGCCCCTCAATCTCTCGTGTCAACGCAAGCCATAGCGCACGGAGTTCTTCAGGTGTAGCATCTGGATTGCTAGGATCTTCAAGCCAGAACGCTACTTCGACTGATCCAGAAACAGTCTTGGAACGCCTACCATGGCGGAATGAGCTCAGTGTATACCAACGGGCGTGTGTCTCTGATTTTGCAACAGACATGGATTCAAAGTGGTGCTTCAAATTGACTGAGAATTCACCGAGGTAGTCTTTGCGCGTGAAGCGATCTCTGTCCCAGCAGGTCGCCTCGATACGGTAGGCGCGTGCATTGTGGCTGATGCTGAGATCGGCTTCTTCATTCCATACAGGATTTAGGTCTGAGCTAATGACTTTTGTCGTGTATTTTGCATTATTGAGTCGCTAGAAGTGTTAGAACTGTTGCATGCAGAAACCGAGGAAGAGACATACAAGCACGAGGTAAGGGTCGCTCTTGCCTGATCTATCCTTGGCAGTCAGGTCTTTTGCCTGGACAATATTGGCCTTGACAACAAGCGCAGGCTGCTGTGGCTCTTTGCTCTGGGAGGAGAAGCCTCTACCTATGTTCTTGAGCTTTGTGAGGACCATGGCCCGTGGAAGGCTTGAGAGCAGGAGCCGGAAGCAGAAGGTGGTGCGGTCACTGGTCGTCGCGTTCTGTTGCCAAGTAACGGGAGGGAGGAGCTCATTTGGAAGGCGGGGAGGAACAGGTCAAAGGGTTACGCCATTGCAGAATGAGGACTATACCCAGCTTGCAACGTAGGTAGCGTCAATAGGAGATGGTACAGGAGATTCCCCAGATTGGTTACGGCATCGGGACTGCATGGTTCAAGAAGGAAGAGGGCGACATCAACAGGGCCCTTGTCGACGCAATCAAGACGGCTATCGATGTCGGATACCGTCACTTTGACAACGCCGAGGTCTACAGAAACGAGAGAGACTTTGGCGTTGCTCTAACGGAGCATGGCTTCAACCGAGATGACCTATGGATCACGACCAAAGTGCACATGGGCGTAGCAGACGCCGTAGGTGCACTTAAAGCATCTCTTGAGAAGCTGCAGACGTCATTTGTGGATCTCTATCTCATCCACATGCCGTACTTTGACGACAAGGGTGAAGGAAAGATCGAGGATGTCTGGAAGGCAATGGAGCAGTGTGTTGACCTCAAATTAGCCAAGCACATTGGTGTGTCCAATTTCAGGATCAAGGACATTCAACGTGTCCTCAAAGTTGCCACAAAGCCCATCTTCGCCAACCAGGTTGAGTGTCACCCGTACCATGCTACGCCTGGTCTGCATGATTTGATGAAGCAGCATGGTATTCGAGGTGAGTCGTACGGGCCACTTGTGCCTATGCTGCATGCCAAGGATGGACCCCTCTCACCATTGATTTCGGAACTGGCCAAGAAATACAGCAAGTCAGAAGGCCTCATCTGTAAGTTCCTCTAATGGGGAAACCTACGCTAACAAGAGTATTGCGATGGAACATCCAGAAGAGCAACATTGTCATTACCACTTCCAGCAAAGAAGATCGCATGAAGGAGCAACTGACGGTTGCTGATTTCGAGCTGGACGCCGCTGATGTGGCCAGGATTGACGAGCTCGGCAGCCAGCACAGCTTCACCAAGTTTTTTGACAACCCTAATGAATAGACCAGATAGTTATCCGGAGTGTTATGTGACTGCCTCTATTCCGCGTCGCGACAACGAGAAAGAAGAAGCGACCTGACCTGTAAGAGAGTAAAGCTGCAGGCCTACAGGGCATGGGCTCTCTCTTCATCAAGCGCTTTGCAGAGGCATTTGAGACGCGGCATCTCAGTGCGGCGTTGCTCACTCGCGCTAGAGATGCGCTCGCCGGCCAATCCGCAGAGGACGAGGAGCTGTGTCTGCATCTGCGCGCCTACGAGCCGCTCCTTGACCAATGCCTTGCATGTCTCGAAGGCGAGCTGGACATCGAAGCCACAGTACTGCTTGACATCCTCTTCTTTGCCTTGTACAGCCAAGTCCCAACCACATCGGCGTTTGTGGCACGCTTCATCAAGTTAATGCAATCGACTACCTATCTCTCTACAGCGCATTATCGACATGCAAAGCCAGCGTATATTGCGCAATGCACTTCCCAAGCACTGCTCATCTTTCTCGAAATCATTGCGTCTGCGCGGAGCGTCAAATTAGATGCAACAACTCTCGACTCGCGCTTCTTCCTCGCATCACCTAAGCTCCTTGCTGATGTTCACAAGACTGTGCTGGATATGTCAACAAAACGAATAGGACTGACAGTCAGTATGGCTTGGGGCATGTATCTCCACCACTACCTACAACGCATCGAGGACGGCGAACAGCATGATCCAACCTATCAATCAGCCCTCGACACGCTTTTCGCCAGCGACAGCTCAGATTCCTATCGCTACCTCATTGAGCTGTCAGTCGAAGCCAATGTTTATGAGAATGCTGTTGAGATCTGTGAAGCTCTGCCAACGAGCCGTTATGATGAAAAGTACCGTGTCGTTTTGCTCGACTTCTTCCACGCAACAGTGCCTTATATTCAACTGTCCAGCGCGAGTGCTTCTCTGTTTGGCCTCCTTGTCAAATCAAGTGCGCTTGCTCAGATTGCATGGCAAGAGCCGTCCACCATGCGCATGCTTGATGCAGCACGGCAGCATTTCCCCTACGACCATGAACCGCTCCTGCAAATTTTGAAAGCGCTTTCCTTGAGTGGTAGCAAAGCTATTGCTTATTTGGAACGATTCAATACATTCACACAGACTCTGCCGACAGGATTTCAGGGGTACACGACAACAGGCGAGGAAGGCCCACAGACCGTCATTCAGCTGACTGAGCCCCTGGTCTTGTTTGCGCCACGAACAAGGCATGGTAAAATCTTGCTGGAACAAGGCACCCGTGGTCTCCTTATCTCCTCGGGTGCGAAAAATATTGTTCTCTGGCAACACGAGTATGCCTGTCTGTTCTTCCTGGCGCGTATTTTGCACGCTGCAGCCAAAAATAGAACAGTTTTGCAACATCGTAATCTCATTATGGATGTGCTTGTCATCTTTTCCCACATCGTTGCAAGTTGTGACGATGCAGAGGCATTTTTACAGACAATTGCTGAGGAGACTCAAGAGGATTTGGAACAGACTGTTTATGAGATCTTTGAGCAAGCGCTCATTTCAAAGACTGATACCGCACTGACAACGGAATGTGCTCATTTCTTCGGCGCCGTGTTTCCAGTACTGCCTGAAAGTGTATGGGCTTTTGTGGGGAAATTGCCATTATTCGGCAAGGATGGTCAATCTGGGCTTCTTATGGATATGGTCACCTCTGCCGAACATGCACAAGGTGACTATACTATGCTGCGAGCCATGCTCAAATTATTCAACACAAGCATCACCTGTCTAATCCATCACGCGCTGACAAGTGAAAATCGCCTGCAGGAAGCCAAGCAGCAGTTTCTGTTGGGTGCAGTCAAGATGGCATCGCATGTCTTTCAGTCGTTTCTCAACTGGCCGCATGCTGACGTAACAAAGCAGCATGATTTGGGTACTGATATTGCGAAGCTATTCAGTCGTATCTTGCAGCTGACGTTCGGCACCCATTTGCGGCTAGCTGGGCGGCTTGCAGGCTTTGTTGCCACGCTCGAGCCAGCAGCTATTACAATTCAACAGACTTATTGCACCAAAGCAACGCGTGGATCACTCTCAAATCTAGAGGAAGCCCTGCAGGAGTCAACGTCAAAGGACTATAGTTCTGCTGTGCTGGATTTGGCCGGCGTATTGTTGCAAACAGCGCCAGACGAGACTCCCTCAGCGTTACACAAGTCTTTGTATGCGAGATTACCACAACTCGCACGGCTGCTGTCGACGAGTCAACAAGACTCCATTCTCAAACTCCTCACAGCATTGATTGATCGCTCATGGCATGCACAAACGCCGTCTATCCTTGCGCATCTTGGATCTGAGAAGCAGCTTCTTCGCAGTGCGCTATGGACGCTGCTGGAAGATGAAAGCAGAGTAACTGAATCTTCTTCACAGCTTCTCTGGGGTTTTTTGGTACGCTTGATGCAACCTGAACAAGAAGGTGTTGCATTGTACTTGTTGACGGACGACAAAGACCAGCCAAAAAATCGCTCATTGTTGCATCCTATTCAGGAACACATTGAAGCCGTTCGCGAGGAGACTTGGTCGCCGAAATTAACGAGTGGCGTGCTAGCCGTGCTGGCTGCCGCGCAGACGTGGCCAAGTATTGTCTTTAATCAACTCAAGGGAGAAACGCAGGTCTGGACATCTCTTCAAGCGTTACTCAAGTTGGCCAATGCAGACGCAAGCAACCAATCTGATGAGGTCGTCACTGTGCGCAATGCCTATCGCTTACAATGTGCTGCCTACATTGCACAAGTCCTGGCAGCGCATCTCAATGCTATGGAATCTGAGAAACGCATCTCGACGACTCTGCAGCTATTGGAGTTGATTGATGCGCTCCCTCGATCCGTTTTCATGGTTGATCATTATCGTGCGTCACTGCATGGCAACCTTGGTCGCAACGTTTCGCAGAAGTATCCAGATTTCAAACTACAAGCCCTGTCGAAGGCGACTTGGCGTCGTCAAACCTTTGGCGAGAGCTTCTTATATGACTTGTCTCTCGTTGAGCCCATGATCAGGACGAATGCGTTTGTGCGAGAAGTGCGCATAGCCAACTTCAATTTATCGCTGTTAGAGGCGCAATTACAACGCACACATGGACTACATTTACTCCTGTCCGCGACCATCGAGCCACGTATTTTTGACGACCGGCATTTCAAACTAGCCTGTGCAGCATCGAAAACATTGCTCCAGGTGCGGGAGTCCTTTGACATGCCGATGCTACATGGCCTGCAAGTCGAACGATGCGTTACAACCCTCCTCGTCGTAAAGGCAATCGCAACAAGCAAGATGCAAGGCGACTGGCTTCAATTGCTAAGTGATGCAGCACCGCTTGCTAGCAATCTTGTACCGTCAGGCACACAGCAGCTCGATGCGATGCAGTTAGCGCAAACAAGACCCATCTTGCAATGCTGTTGCGAGCTTGTCACGCTACTTGCTAGTGCACCTGACCAATTTGTTCATGGTGCGCAGCTGCACCGCGTGCTGCATTCCGTTTTCCAGACTTCTGTCGGCATCTTTGCACCTGCTGTATTGATGCGTCCTGCGTTGGAAGATTTGTCCCTTGTTGCTGCTTTATGTGCTGCTATGGCGATCTTGTTAGAAAGACATGAATTAAGCCGCGTACCATTTGCTCAAGAATTGGTTCGTTCTGAGATTCTGTCACGCGCCATCTATGTCTTTGCAGCGACAGATCCAGAGGATGACGCTTCCTTGCAATTAGCGTGTGGAACGCTTAGCATCCTTGAGCAAATCCTGGAAGTCTGTCCAGCAGCTGCAGAACTCGTCTTGTCAGCAGGTTTGCTCCCTGCACTACTCGATGCACGCGTGAGTATGATGATTCGTGCGGGAGGTGTTCGGCATGTCTCACAAGCACGCTTACACCGTCTTTGGAGCCGTCATATCTTACCCCTATCACTCAGTTTGGTGCGCGAGCTGGGCGTGCGGATGCGATCAGACCTTTCGACATTGGTGGAAGCGTATTCGCCACAATTAGAAAGTTGTCTTGGATTGTGGCAGGAGACACAGACGAAGCAGCAATTGGATGCAGAGACGTGTGATGAGCTGCTATTGAGCGTCTTGTTGATTGAGGCGTTGAATCGAATGATGGAGACGCCAAATGGTGCTTTCGCAGAGTCCAAGACGAAGTTGGTGGCGCGGCTCGAATACCTCACGAGCCATCCCAAGACGACCGCAGCAATGGTACGGCCGGGTACTGAAGAGGCACAAGAGCAAGTGGCTGAGCAAGTAAAGGAGATGAAGCAGTTAATTGAGGCTCTGTAGATTTTATTTCATGATCTATGCTACGCAAATGGTTGCTACGACTAACCCCAATCCATGCGTCTAATTTTCTGTTCGCTGCCGTCTGCGCTCTTTGCAGCAATGGCACTCGGTACTTTGATACCACAGCAATCTGCCCATGTATTGTGGATATGCTCATTGCCTGCCTCATCCACAGCCGCAGGCGGTGTCATGCCATCCGCAGCTTGTATCAGGCTACCAAATAGAAAGTGCTGCATGATGGGAAGCTTCGCAAGGACTTCTGCCTTGTACATCTTGATCATGCCGAGGTTGATCTTCTCCCATGTCTTTGCAGACGAAATGTCATCGAGCATGGGCGAATGCCAACGTAAACTCGCAGTCTTGATACTGTTGATGAAGGAAATACAAGCAAAGTACATGTACTCATCCTTGTACATGCTTAGTAGATCTGCATCGTGAATGGACTTTGGGCGAAGGTGCTTGTGGTTTCTGAGTTGAGCTGCACCAAATAGGAATGGCAGAAAGTGGTAGTCATCTAGTCCCCAAACTCCATGAGAACCGGCTGGTTCAAGCCAGTACGCTTGCTGAATCTTACGCATAAGCGCCATATATCGCCAAAGCACATGCAAG
Organism: Protomyces arabidopsidicola; assembly: GCA_003568695.1. Taxonomy (NCBI): domain Eukaryota; kingdom Fungi; phylum Ascomycota; class Taphrinomycetes; order Taphrinales; family Protomycetaceae; genus Protomyces; species Protomyces arabidopsidicola. Next base: position 162,653 of record QXMI01000092.1, read on the forward strand.
ACAAGCGCTTGACTATCTTGCTCGCCAACAACACCCAATTTTTGAAGACACAACAGATAGCAGAGGAAATTCAATTCATGGCCTGATCCATAGTCAATACGCGTCCTATTGCCAAAGGATTCGCCGAGATACCCAACGACTTCTTCAACAGCCGCAGGCTCGAGCCCAGGTACGGCTGCATGTAGACTTGGAGCGCATTCTTGCACGGCATCATAAAAATCGCGAAAAGCGGGGTTGCCGAACCGAGATTTATCATTGTCAACGGGTGGATGCGCTTCAATGAGTTGTTGCAGGCTATCTAGCAGGTCGAGGACGGCTTGAACTGCTGGTGAGAGGGTGCCAGGTGCGGTGTTCGCTTTCCCAACCACAGCGGTGTTGAGTTGTTCAATGAAGTCAATAAGGGAGCTATACGCTGTCGAGCCCTGAAAGAGCTGCAGGTCTTGATCAGAGAGGATGCGTCGCTTGGGAGCCTGATACTGCGTCATGATGGTTTGGTTGTCGCGTCCCAAAATGGCGACGAGAATTCAAAATTGATAGCCCAAGAACATAGTCTTAATCAACTCTAAATTCTTCTTGGACCAACTCTGTCTCTACTGCTGTCTCACTACTGTCTGACTATGTCAAGGCGTAGATCTGCTCAAGTTGCTATTGCTCTGCTCAAACAAGAATCTACAGCTTCGGAGGGTTCAGAGCACACGGAACAAGCCTATAGTGCAGCTTCCAGTGCCTCTGAATCAAGCTACGATGAAGGCCCTCCCAAGACGACTCCCTCTAAACGCGTGTCCCCTAGGAAGACAACAACGCCTATCCGTACAAAACTCGAACAGGGCATTTCACCTTCACCGAAACGATCTCGTGCCGAGGCTGCAGCATTGAAAGCAGCGTCCCTCGCAGAGTTCACACCACCTGCAGATTGGCAGACGACGTATGCACTCATAAAAGAGCAACGTGCAGGCCTTGAGGCACCTGTGGATACACAAGGCTGCGACGGGCATGATCATTTGGATGCACGCACACGACGGCTACATTGCCTCGTTTCCCTCATTTTATCTAGTCAAACGAAGGATACGGTGAATTTCGCAGCTATGACCAAACTCAAGGAGAATCTTCCGGGAGGTTTAACTTTGGAATCTTTGCTGGAAGTGGATGAACAAGTCCTCAATCAACTTATCTGGGCTGTTGGTTTCCACAATACAAAGGCGAAAAATCTAAAACGCGTTGCTCAGATCTTGCGTGATGATTTTGCTGGCGATATTCCAAAGACTGAGGAAGAGATGATCAAGGCATTACCTGGTGTTGGTCCCAAAATGGCACCATTAGCAATGCGCTCCGCTTGGGGAATCGTCACAGGTATTGGGGTTGATGTGCATGTTCATCGAATTGCAAACCGACTAGGCTGGGCAAATACGGCATCACCTGATAATACAATTGCTGGTGTCACAACGGATGGTGACCCACAGGAAACGCGGATGCAGATGGAAGGTTGGTTACCGAGAGAACTTTGGAGTGAAGTGAATCACATGTTGGTTGGATTTGGCCAGACGATGTGTTTACCACGAGGGCGACGCTGTAGCGCGTGTACGTTGAGTGGGACTGGAAGGTGTCCGAGTGAAATCGCTGATCGGCCTGGCAAGAAGCGGAAAGTGGTTGTCAAAACAGAGATCAAGACTGAAGTCAAGACGGACGCTGGTGGTGTTTTGCTAAAAGAAGAGGTTAAAGAAGAGGTTGAGGTGGAAGACTTGGCGATACTTGTTTCGCCCTATTTTACATAATGTACATGTACATGGCATCATTGGTTTCTGTAAGTCTAGCGCTCCAGGTAATTCTTCGATTCTGCCGACTCGTACTCTTCAATCTGCCTGACCAAGACCTCCTTTGCATCGTCAAACTCTTCAAGCGTATCAGAAAACATGGGGAACTTGCGATACGCGTCCAAAAAGGCACCCCGTTTGCGTAGCTGATTGTATTGATCCAAGGTCGTCTTGAAGACACTTGCCATGTGTGTATGGTTGGATAGCATGAGGCCACTGACGCGATGTTGCGTCTTGACATACGGTGACTTCTTCGTCAAGGCCACTTGAATACTCGCTGGACCCCATGGAATGAATGTCGCCATCTTTGCTTCTCTAATCCGCAACAATGATTTGTGAACGTCAGCTGGGTCAGCCTCACCTTGGATTACGTTGAAGCATGAAATGAAGCATGCCTTTTTAGAAGGTTTCGCCACCGTAATCATGCGTGATTGTGGTTTAAGCAGGCGTCGCATGACATCCAGGACAGTAGTCTTACGCACCAACTTGCCTGCTTCAGTAGATTCATCCATAAAGGGCGTATAGCTTGTCGCGAGGTAGTGTAGTCTCGGTGTGGGTACCAATGAAGCAATCATGCCGACCATGTCGTTATTCATGTATCCCGGGTAGCGCAGCGTCTGTGTCGACGCTGCCATGACTGTTGAAACTAGTTGATTGGTCTGTTCAAAGCTTGGCTGCGAGACATGGAGACGATCAGAAGCGATTTTGGTCAAGGCGCTATTGTCCAAAACCACGACACTGTCTGCGTTCTGTGTGAGCCGCTTAAGTGCAAGAATGGAGTTGTAGGGTTGCACCACGACGTCCGACTGACCTGCCTCGTTGGCTGGAAATACACTGTATGTCTGAATGAGCTTCTTTGGGTATCGATCATTGAGTCGCTCCAGTAGAAAGGACCCCAAGCCAGACCCTGTACCGCCAGCAATGGAGTGAAGCAAGGAGTATCCCTCCAACGAGTCACTCCCCTCTGCCTCACGGTCAATCATCTCCATAATATCCTCTGCCACCGTTTCTCCCTGCGCGTAACCATTCGCCCAAATATTACCTGCACCACCGCCGTCGCGTGTAGTAAAGATATTTTCTGCATTGTAGATGCCGCCGAAGGGGCCTTGTCGAATTGTATCGAGCACGCGTGGCTCCAAGTCAATCAAAAGAGCGCGCGGGACATAGCGCGTATCATCTGCCTGGATGATAGTCAATATACGCGAATTTTAAGCTTGAAAAGGGGGATTGTCGCGTACCTGATAGAAGAAGACATCCTTGCGATCACCAATCTCGGTTGCAAAGTCTTGTAAGTTACCGTCCTGGCTGATGCCGTGCTCGAGACAGAGTTGTTGCCAAAACTGCGAGCCGATCTGGTTGCCACATTGACCGGCCTGGATAGTCTGGATGATTAGTTGGATATGCCGCAGAGAGAAGAGCCCCGTACGATGATCTCCCTCATGCTGGAGGGTCTCTCTGCCCTCTTGGTCTCTTGCTCTCTTGTCTGTTGCTGCTTGTTTCTTGTTTTGGGCGCGGAAGAAAGAAACTCAACAACTCAACCACCCGTCCATCCACCAAGTCCTCTTCTCAAGGCACTCCAGAGCAGCTACAGACACAGCAGACAAACGCGCGCTCAAGGCAAACACAAAGACAGATACAGCGTACATGGCGGACCCCAGGCCGACTACCGCAGAGACCAACAAATCCTGGGCCGATCAAATGGACGACGACGAGGATGACGACGTTCTCAAGCTCTCGTCTGGCGTTGCAGCCAGTTCCCTAAGCAAGGCAGCACTTGAAAAGGCTCCTACATCTAGTGGTACATCTGCCACCAATGGCAACACACCGGCTTCGAAGAGCGGCGTCAACATGGGCGTTGAGCACAAAGCAGATCTCATTGAACCCAAACACGACGTCAAGGTCAAGCTTGCTGATATCCAAGGTGATCCAGACTCACCGCTTTACTCCGTCAAAACCTTTGAGCAGCTTCGCCTTGCTCCAGAATTATTGAAAGGTATTTACGCCATGGGCTTCCTCAAACCCTCCAAGATCCAAGAACGTGCTCTGCCGCTCCTCCTTGCAGACCCGCCAAAGAACATGATCGGCCAGTCTCAGTCCGGTACTGGCAAAACTGCTGCATTTGTCTTGACAATGCTCTCCCGCGTAGATGTGACACGACACGCCGTACAAGCGATTTGTGTGGCACCGTCGCGAGAACTCGCGCGCCAAATTATGGATTCTGTGACGGAAATGGGGAAGTACCGTGGTGTTACGACAGCCATGGCACTGAAAGATACGTTGCAGCGTGGAGAGCGAATCGACGCACAGATTGTGGTAGGCACCCCTGGCACGGTCATGGATGTGATCAAGCGCAATGCCCTGTCGACTCGAGAAGTCAAAGTCCTGGTATTGGATGAAGCGGACAATATGCTGGATCAAGAGGGATTAGGCTCTCAATCCCTGAAAATCAAGTCGCTCGTCCCGAGTACGGCACAGCGCGTTCTCTTCTCAGCAACATTTCCTGAAGATGTCATGGTGTTTGCTGAGAGGTTTGCCCCGGGTGCTAATCAAATCCGTCTCAAGACCGAGGAGCTTTCTGTCGATGGTATCAAGCAACTCTGGATGGATTGTTCATCAGAGTCGCAAAAATATCAGGTACTATCAGACTTGTATGGGTTGTTGACGGTGGGCCAATCCATCATCTTTGTTCGCAGGCGTGATACAGCGGATGACATTGCTCGCCGCATGACTGAAGACGGACATCAAGTCATTTCTCTGCATGGTGCAAAGGAAGGAGCAGAGCGAGATGACATTATGAAACAGTTCAGGGAGGGACACAAGAAAGTCCTTATCACGACTAATGTCATTGCTCGTGGTATTGACGTGCTACAAGTCAACATGGTGGTCAATTACGATTTGCCAACAACGCAAGATGGAACGCCGGACCCTGAAACCTACCTACACCGCATTGGTAGGACTGGACGATTTGGCAGATTGGGATGGAGTATCTGTTTTGTTCATGATGATCGCTCCTTCAATGAGATGAAGTCCATCTCAGACTCCCTCATGACGCCCATTACACAGTGCAAAACAGACAATCTCGAGGAACTCGAGCAGTCTCTCAAAAGGCTAACAAACTCTTGATTGCTACGCCGGGACTCTCGCGGCTCTTCCTCACTATGCAGAAACTAGCACACCTGACCTGTAACCCGTAGCAATACAATCATGACCAATGAACTGAACTATACACTCGTAGGCAATGTTGTGGTCACTCCGTATCCGCTTGTGCTGTGCTCACAGCTCACAGAAGACCAGAAGCACCACTGTAATATGTGATTGCTAATAGCCTGAAATTCAGGGGTTGCCAGAACGTCACTGTTCGAAATTGTGTATGTCTAAATAGACTAAAATCTGCTTCGGCTCGACTGAGTAGCCTGCAGGTGTGCGCATATGCTTATGTCTATTTGGGTGAATCATGTGCATTTGGGTTCTAGGGTAAATGGAAGAATGTAGGTGCATCCATTCAGGTCTATGAAGTACAATATTTGGGCTCAGATTGGAGAACGATAATCCTGGCCCACTGGCTATACCAGACTTTACACGCATGATGCAAGATGTAATTTCAGGTGCAAGTGGTAAAGGAAGGGTTCGATAAGCTAGACCAGCAGACCCGCTGCTATACCGGCGTAAGTGGGAAAGGTCGAGGTACGTTAACGGCAACGAAGCACAAGTGAGCTGAGCTCACCAATTCGCAGCTGTAGGATGCATAAAGACGATCAACGCCTAGAAAGGATCGGAACCGGTTCGCCTGGCACAGTGCCCAGCTCGACAGCCTCTCAATCTTCATGAACGAAAGTCACTTTACACCCTTTCTGATTCTTCAGCCAAGATTGAGGAGAATTGTGCCATGCAACCAGAGTGTGCCATGTACCTGAGGCTCGAAGAAGGGTCCAGCCTGATTTATCGCAAGCAATACCATAATTGATGCCGTTGAATGGAGTCTGGAACCAATTTCTTGCTAGCCACGATTCGCCGTGAGGGCAGTGATCATCCTGCTCAACCAAGTAGCATTTCTTGTAGCCGCCGTGACTAAAAATGTCCTTGTAGCTAGGGTCCGATGGGGCGCTGGGAAAGAGTTCTTGAGGGATGAACTTAAAGTTTTCGTCCCGTTGGTGGAGAGTAAAAGGACAACTGTCCCGGTTAAATTCAGGTAAGAGTTCGAGCCACCAGACACCACAATGCGTGTCGAAACCATAGCCTCTTTTGAAGATTGTATTGTTTGGCTGGATAGTGCCTGTTGCAGCCGTGTACCATGAAACCTTCAAAAACAGGACGAAAACGATGAGTGCTTTCATACTGGAGACTGGGCAGTGGCTTTGGCTTGTCGCTCAAGAGGAATCAAGAAATACATGGCAGGCTTTATAGTTCACGATGTGCTGCCAAATTGGGTGCCTTCGAATGCTGCCGGGTGCAATGAAATTAGAATGTAAGGATAGCAAGCATTTGTTTGCCGAATTATCCCGCCATTGAAGTAATTACTGCAAGACCCTTGAGAGTGCCTCACTTAGCTCGATGCCGGAAGCCATATACACCCGTGAAGAAAACACACGTCGCTTCTGAGTGACTGAACTGAAAACATGTTACTGGTAAGCGCAGATGGTGTGAGTTATTTCTGCGCCTGAAAGTTTGTGCAAACTTAGAAGAACCTAGACCGCGTAGAAGCATCGAACATCTTACAATCAAGAGTCAGGGAGGTGCAAACAAAGCAGCGTGATCAAGCAATGCCAAGCATTGTGTGTGCGAAAACGCAACGCGTATCGTTTCGCAGTCAAGTCTCCTGCCAAGCTCCAACCTTACACCCTGAAGATAGCAGCTCGTGTATCTCTCGCACACCAGCGCATTGGGCCTTCCTCTATAGTGGTCTCTGTTCGTCGTCGCCGTCGTTGTCTCCTGCGACAAAAAAGTGAAATTTGAATTTCGATTGGATGACCGCGACGACTGCCATCTCGACCAGCAGCATTAGTCTGCCAGACGCTTGGGGGTCAATGAAAACAGATCGGCCATGGCTCGGGCCTCTTCTCAGTATCTGTGGTAATATCATCGTCTCTCTCTCCCTCAATGTACAACGGCTGGCGCATAAGAAGCTGGATACAGCAGCTGGGCTTGGAAGTCCGGATAGTCGGGATCCGGATGGTGCGTCAGAGAAGGGATCGTCGTATCTTCGCAGTGGATGGTGGTGGGCAGGTATGATACTAATGGTAATTGGAGAGACAGGCAACTTTTTGGCTTATGCGTTTGCACCGTAAGGCTTCCTTGTCCAGAAGGATGATTGCTAATGCTAGGGCTTCCATTGTTGCGCCGTATGAGATGAGTATTGTTCTGACTGGTGGCTAATACTAGACTTGGCACAACGGCACTCATTGCGAATGTTTTCCTGGCCCCACTCCTGCTCAAGGAGCGCTTTCGACGGATCGATCTGCTAGGCGTTGCCATTGCCATTGGTGGTGCCGTCACGGTCGTTTCTTCAGTACCTCCCGACCAGCCTGAGCTCAAGCCAAAGCAGATCTGGAAGGCTATTGGGCAGCTGCCATTCCAAATCTACCTCGTCATCTCAGTTTGCCTCATGGTTGTCCTTGCACGACTATCCAGGACGCGAGGCGAGCAGAATATCCTGATTGATCTTGGGCTTGTTGCACTCCTTGGTGGGTTCACTGCGCTTTCCACAAAGGGTGTCAGCTCGCTCCTATCTACCTTGCTGGTCAATGCATTCAAGTATCCCATCTTTTACATCATGGCGGGCGTCTTGATTGCTACAGCTGTACTTCAAGTGACCTACCTCAATCGTGCCCTTGCGCGCTTCGACTCTACACAAGTCATTCCCACGCAATTTGTCCTGTTCACCATCTCAACGATCCTGGGATCCGCCATCTTGTATCAAGATTTCGCTCGAATGTCTACCAAGACCATCGCTACACTCATCGGCGGCTGTCTGCTTACCTTTCTTGGCGTCTGGCTCATCTCATCTGGTCGAAGCGCACCTGATAGGCGTGACGCAGAAGCTTCGATATCAGAACCCATTGCGGAACCTGAGCCCGCTACAAAAGTACAACAACTGAGGCGCACCATCTCTGCATTGACGGAGTCGACACCGTTGCAGGCAACGAAGAGGTCTTCTTCCTACATGCCCCAACATCACGGGCATACACCGACTGGTGGCCCTCTTCTCTCATATTTTATCGCGAAACGCGATGAGGAACGCAGGAAGCAGAGTTTCAGTCAAGCACAACGACCCACGCTTCGTCCATCAACGAGTTAATTACGATTGTATGGTACCATTGACTGTATACGAAGGAGAACGCAATGATATATCTGCTTTGTTTTTCTGCTAGAATTGCAAAAGCTCGAGCCTGCGAGCATTCTTTAATGTATTCAATAATGATTTAAAAACTTGGTTTCACCGTTTCAATCGCACAGACCAATCTGTCGGCGTCCAGTCGACGTGACCCAAGAAACATGACTCGATGTCTCGAATTCAGCAGCCTCCCAGCTCTCCAGGGCAAGCACAGAACGGTTCGTTCGCAAGTTGTAATGCGACTTGGTGCTGCGCAGAACACGCGCTGGTGTCACATCACCACTCATCCTCGGAATGTCGTACAAGACATCACCCGGTTGGCGCGAAGCAGTATTCTGCAAACTTGCTTGGCTGGAGGGTGTTTGTATGGTGGATGCGAGGGACGGCGAAGGCGATGCGCGCCCACTACTACCACTACCCGATCGAAACGCGTCTCGTGGTGAGGGAAGCGGTTGTTGTTGATCCTCTACAGGGCCGCGCCGTTTGAAAAGATTCCACATGCTGGTCTTGCGACGCGGTCGACGGTGTTCGTCTGTTGCGAGGTCTGGCAATGTTGTTACTGAGCGAAGGGCATAAGTATGGTGTGGTGTTGCTTCAGAGGCCATATTTACATGCGGCCGCTCGATATAGCTGCCTGTCGTCACGGCGACGATTGAGACTTTTGCGATGCAGAGAAAGCAGATGTAGCGACTAGCCGGTGCACCGTGTCTCTTATGAGCAGATGGACAGATGGACAGATGCGCTGAGGGGGAAGAATATTCGCTTGTCGGGTGTGGAATGGCGAGCGAAGCGGTCTTTATCTGAAGCGGCCTCTAGGCATCAGGCACGGCTGCATGTGTCTGCCGCAGCCATCGGCGTGATCAGCACTACGCCAGGCAGGCAAGACTCAGCTTAAGCTTCTTTGCAAATGGATCTCCAGCGAGATTATGGCGGCTTGTTGACATTTGGGGCGGGAATCTAGATAGGCGAAAGGCCTGAGGGAAAGCTTAACTTGGAAAAGCGCGGGCTGCAACAAGCCAGGATGGCCCAGTCAGGACAGGAAGTGGGGTGCATTGTTGACCAGCACATTCAGATTATACACAGCTGCAGTCTGTAAGAATAACAGCATCGTCTCTAGTGCAGAGCAGAGCAGAGCAGAGCAGAACAGAGCAGAGCAGATCACGAAGCATGCGGGTACATATGGCATTGTCAGAGCAGACGCTGCGATCGCCGCTGCCCTGTGCGTCTGCAATATTGCACTTCATGCGTTTGCTCTAGGCTCTGTCATGTGTCGAGCTAATCAGGCTCACGGACTGGCCGCAGAGAGGCCCCGTTGGGTTGCGTGCGGTCCAGGAAGGGGAAGTTGTTGAGGGTGAGAAATTGGCGTGGAATGCAAACGCTAAATACCGCATGCACATGCCAGCCAGGCCAAGTGACAGAAAGCACCCACCTCGAGCTCAGCCAGCTAGCGGGTGTGTGGACTCTGTAGCTTAGTCCAATAGCGGACGTGAAAGGCACTATGGCGGCTCCTGAGCTAGCAGACGGGCACAAGGCGCATGCACAGTCGTCCCAACCCATGGACACTGCTGACCACGGCTCTGAACTTGCCTCTTCTCAGGCAAAGCAGTGGATCAGGGAGACTGTCGATGCTGAATGTGCTCGCATCAAGGAAGCTGGGTCACGAGCTATCCCTCTGCCTCTCAAGAACTGTGGTATTGTGCTTGAGGAGCTAGATGGCAAGGACGTCAACAACTCTGGGCGCGCAAAGAAGCGCAAGCTCAAAGTCATCAATAGGTTGGAGATTGCCAGCGGCATGGATTTCAATCGTGTCTCGCAAATCATGCTATCTGAGCCATTGCCCTACCCTTTCAGAGAAGGGTATGCGTACGTGCATGTCTTGGCCTTTACCCAGTCAAGTAATGAAATGGCACTGCTCATCCCATACTTGTACGCGCCGTACCTGACCTCCAGGGGTGATGAAGCCGTGCCGGCAAACAAGTCAGACAAGGACTCCTTTGTCAATACGCTGCAAGACTGGCTCTTTCTCAATGAGAAACACGAACGCAGTTTGCACCACATTGATGCATTTCACTCCATTTCGTGAACTTTTGAGTGTTCGAAAATTACCCACCTCGGACATCAACAGGGTCTTTGTGCACACCATCAAGACACAGTGACACTATGTGCGGACCGTTATCAACTGCAACGAGCGCAAACTCAGCAAACCACATAGCGACGCATAAACCACGGTATGGGAAGCTGCGTCTCATCACCGCCTGTGCCACCGCCAAAAGATGCGCAACGGTCACGCATCGCTCATGTCGCGCTCGACCCATTACCGGCGCCAATTGCAGGAGAAGCTGAATACAATCGTCAAATCAACAAGGAACTCGCCTTGGCGGAGCGCAAACTCCACCGTGAAGTCAAGATCCTGCTGCTGGGTGCCGGTGAATCTGGCAAGACGACGGTGCTGAAACAGATGCGGCTCATTCATGCATCTGGCTTTTCTGTGCAAGAGCGGCAACATTGGCGGACTGTCGTCTTCCAGAATCTACTCGTTTCCATGCGAACAATGCTAGAAGCAATGGAATTGCTTGAGGTGGAGCTACGGCGAGAGAATGAAGACTATATTGACTTGTTTTTGCGCGACTATGAAATTGAGCGAAATGAACCTCTCCCAGCGGCATTCTATGGTGCCATGGCGCGCATGTGGCAAGACGAAGGCATTCAAGAAGTAGCTCTACGTGGCAATGAATACGCACTCCACGACAATGTTTACTATTTCTACAATAAACTCGACGCCCTGTTTGCACCAGATTATGTACCCAGCGACCAAGACATTCTTCGCTGTCGACTTAAAACGACAGGCATCACCGAGACGTTGTTTGAATTGCATGATTTATCCTATCGCATGTTTGATGTGGGCGGGCAGCGTTCAGAGCGGAAAAAGTGGATCCATTGCTTTGAACAAGTCACTGCAGTCTTATTCCTCGCCTCCCTCAGTGGCTACGACCAGTGCCTCGTGGAGGATCGCAGTGCGAATCAAGTGAGCGAAGCACTGATGCTGTTTGATGCGATATGCGGTAGTCAGTGGTTTGTCAAAACAAGCATGATTTTGTTCCTCAACAAGATGGATCTCTTCCGCGACAAGCTCGATGCAGACAATGGTGTGTCGTTCAAAAAATGGTTTCCAGATTGGAAACCGCAATCGCAAGGCAGAGTGGCGGGGGAGGGCATGTTGTTTTTGCAGCACAAATTTGCGGATCCAAAGAAGCGGACGGAGCGCGTCATTTACAGCCATTTCACCAATGCAACAGATACAACCTTACTGAGAAGTGTCATGGCGAGTGTCACGGACATTATTTTGCAAAACAACCTCAAGGGAGTCTTGTTGTGAGCAAGAGTGCGCTCTTGCCTTCAGACGCGAAGATCTTGTTCACTTTATCTGATCTCATTCACTGGTGTATCTAAGCCGTGAAGCCGTAATTGTAGTCCCACGAACTGACGATGAAGCAACCCAGGCAGTACGGCTGGTGATTGCCATTGCTCATCCACAACTTTGGTCTCATCTAGTCATTATGGCAAATCAATAATTGTGGTATAGTCAAGTAGCTCCCTGTCCGCATCTCTGTGGACCTGAAGCTCCTCGATGCCAGAGACACGAAGATATCGTTTAGCTCCTAAATATACGTGCTCTGCGTGCACGATAGGTGTCATCTGATCGAAATGGTTGCTGTACAAAGGGCCAAAAAGTTATCGAAGACTGCAGGACTCGAACCTACGCTCACGAATGAAAGTGATTTCTAATCACTCGCCTTAACCGCTCGGCCAAATCTCCGTTGTGCAAATCAAGAAGTATACACATGTATATTGTACAAGCATTGTCATCAGGGGTCAAAACTCCGTCGACCAGGGGTCCTTGGAGAAACTTTCAGGGTGTTTTAGCGGACATGCTTAAGGAAAGAACTAGCTTGCTGGTTCGAGGCCTGCTGGAGAATCCCGCATTGTTCGACTGTCCTCAGTCGTTCGTGAGGAAACTCATTTCATCCTACTTTTCATTCTATATTCATAGCTACTTGATAGCTTGAATGCAAAAAGAAAAAAAAGGAAAAATGAAATAAAAAATGGAACTGATCCGTGTAAGCTCGGTTTGTCGGGGCCTTTAGGATATCCGAGAGAAGTGATTTGTAACGTCTGAGCTTGAGCCGAGACCATGATAGCCACATCTTTGGAAAAAGTGGTTAACAAAATGTTCTTTTTACGTATTGTATTCCGGGCTCTCAAGTAGCTACGAGTCTAGAATTTGTGTATAGGTCGAAACGAATGACTTCACGAAGTTCGGAAACAGACGAACAGAGCGGGTGTCCCTATCGGTCCTCAAGGCAGCAAGCTGGTCCCGTCCTAAGGCGTACCCGCTAAAACACCCTCACTCGATGCGCCTGTGGCGTACGCCAGGACAATTCGGATTTTTATGAATTTCATTTACCGTGCGCAAAATCTTGCCATTTTCTCGCATCTCGGTTATAATCTATTCAGCTTCTTCTGCTTACGATCAATGGAGATTTGGCCGAGCGGTTAAGGCGCCACTTTCGAAAGGTGGTTCATTCGTGAGCGTAGGTTCGAGTCCTGCAGTCTTCGATATCTTTTTTTCTTTTGCTTCTCTGTCTCTTCTCTCTGATGTTCAGTATGAATACAATGAGAGACTCTGATGTATTTGAGCTGTCAGAGCACTCTCAAGCAAAGGACTCCCTTCTGAGTATGACGCTTAACACATATTCTCACTATTTATGATTCATGCTGCCCGGGCCCAGATGCCGGCTGAGTGCTGCGGATCGAAAGTGTGCGATTGGGCAAAGTATCCGGAGCCCCATACAAATTGATACAAGAGCCCGCTTCCCTTCTTAAGCTTGTCCTCTGCAGACGCCCTCTATGTTTGCTGTCGAGCACTAGGCACAAGTCCCTGTGTGTGAAACCATCCTACAGGCCAAAGGATGGGTTTCCTCGACTTCTTGAATCGCAAGACGCAGCAACGAGCGCCGACGACGATTACTGCCTCGGGCCGTCGGCGAGGACGATCGGGTCCTGAGACAGGAGTCCTGCAGCGAAGGAGAGAAGCAGAGTCAGAAACCGAGACGGCGACTCGGGATGGGTTGAGTGAGTACTTTGATGCTTTTGAGGCAGATCTTGCTGCTGCTACTGCACTACCGCCTGTCCTTCGTCCAGGCCAACAGCAGCACAATGGTCTCGGGCATATCGGTCAAGGTGATACGGCGAGTACTGATTCTGCTCGTTCACGAGAAACCAATACGACCCTGAATGGGCCGATGCTACGACGTGCCGGTCGAGCGGATGGAGAGCAAATTTTACTGGCTTGGTTGAGTTGCCAGGTGTATCTGACACGACAGGAGTATGCCGCTCGACAAGCGGTGCATCGGGAACAAGCACGACTTGTGCGGCCTGAAGGTCGAGAGGGGCATGCTTGTTTGTCTCGCAGCGGACAAGGAGAGGAGGACGGAGAGAGGGTGACGGGTGTGCGGTATGAGACGTGCTCTGCGGTTGCGATGGCGCGACCGATGGGGCTCTTGCTGTGTCAAGAGGAGGACGAGGGTGGTTGGATACGGACGCAGCCTGGCTGCGACCCTGAGCTGGACTGGGCCGAGCTGCAGCGTGGGTATAGACGCAGCTTGCAGTCGAGGGCCAAGCGACGGAGATGATGGGTGTCAAGAGATAGATATGTACGTGTTTACCTTGAATATACCTTGGTACTCAATGCATGGTCTTGTCAACATCAATATTGACAGCCAGCCAACAAGGCCTACGCAGTCTTGACCCGCTAGACACATACCAAGACATGCGGATACTCCTCATCAACCCAAACTCAACCAAGGACATCACCCGCACCCTCGCCGCTGCCCTGCCGCGTTACGAAGACGTCGTCCTGCACACCCTCGACGCGCCCGTCCCTGCGCCCGCTGCCATCCAGTCGGCCGTGACCTCTATCGCGAGTGCCTTCTATTCCTTCAAAGCCATCCTACCTACCCTCGCTGAGTACGATGGGTTTCTCGTCTGCTGCTATAGCGCGCACCCACTCGTTGAGATGTTGAGGGAATCGACCACTGCGCCCGTCGTTGGAATCATGCAAGCAAGTCTCGTCACGGGTCTGCAGCTGGGTAATAAAGTCGGTATTGTCACCACGGCAGATCGCGTAAGTGCTCACCCACAGTATGAGTCAAGGCAATCAAGGACTAACAATTAATCTAGTGGCAACCACTCCTCACCAATGCCATTGCAAGTCTAGGTTTCGACACAGCACGCGTTCAGGTCAGCACGACAGGTCTCGGTGTGCTGGATCTCCATGCGAAACCACAAACAGAAGTCCATGCCCTCGTTGCAGCGCGTGCTTTGCAACTTGTACGGGACGGGTGTGAGGTCATTGCATTGGGATGTGCAGGGATGACGGGGCTGAACAGAGCCGTGACGGAGGCAGTTGGGCCGGGCGTGCCTGTGGTGGACGGAGTCGCTGCTGGGTATGAACAGCTACTTGCCCTGTGTCGGTTGAAGCTGCAGACGAGCAAGGCCCTGCTCTATGCTTGATGTAGGATGTAGACTGCAGCTGAGAATGTTGTCTGCGATCGTGCAAGTCGATTTTGCCCCAGATTTCGAGCCACAGCAACCACACCATCCAACTGCACAAGGGAGCATCCACGCATCCACCCCATCTAGACAGCAAAGCCAGGACACAGCACGCAGCCAGAGACACGCGCATCCGCCACAGGACGTATCCCGGACGGGCGATGGGCAGGCGCAAGATTGAAATCAAAGTAGGTTATCTCCAGCCAGCGCCTCTTGTGCCCTTTCTCCCCTTTGTATTCTGCGTGCAGGACTAACAGCATCGATAGTATATCAACGATGACCGGAATCGTAGTGTCACCTTCATCAAGCGCAAGAACGGGCTCTTTAAAAAAGCCCATGAATTGAGTATCCTGACGGGCGCAAAGGTCACCGTCCATGTAGAGGACATTAAGGAACGGCATTTCGACTACAAGTCGGCCAATGCCGGTGGAGCAGCTGCGGATGAGGCATTTGACTCGGATGAAGAGGATGAAGAGGACGAGGGCGAGGATGTGGCCATGGGACAGCAGCAAACCCAGCAAAAGATGGGTCAGCATCAGTTCATGGGCGTCATGCAGGGCGTAAGCATGGATACGGAGTCATCGCCTCAGCAGCAACAGCCACAGCAACAGATACAAGCGCGGCCTCTTCAGGCCATCGCCGCGCAACCGGCGAGACCGGGACATCGGCGTACGCAAAGTAGCACGCTGCATCTCAGTCCCAACCAGCCCAATTCAGCCATATCCAAGGCGAGGCCCAATGGCCATCCGTACCCGCGGTCTCCAAAAGTACCGTCTACGCCAACCATGACGGCGTCATCCGCTTCAACGCAACAGCTACCGGCGCATCGGCCACAAAGTCTGGAGTTTACGGCGTATTCGGGCATACACAGTGTGCCTGCAGGTTTGTCAACACCAAACAGTGCAGCAACATCAGGGAATCATGCGCATCACGCGCATCGACTCTCCTCCGCCTCTACTGTTTCACAGATTGATTTGGCACAAGCCATGGGCACACCTCAAACGGCCTCCCAAGCGACATTCAATTCAAATGGACAACAGGTGTATTATGGCAGGTCACCAGGTCTCTCTGAATTCGATGCAGTCTTCCCACAAGATCCGCCAAGACCACCGATCCAGCAACCGCGGTTTCCACAAGGTTATCAACAGCAGCAACAAGGCAATGGACATAATGCGAAATTAGAGGATTTCGAAGGCTTTGAGTATATGGAGGAAGATGCAGACCCGTCCATGACGCAAGCATCGACGCCGGCCTTATATGACTACTCTGCAAACCCCTCCCTTACGAATCTACATGCACCGCCCACCGGGAGTGGTGCGAACGCACCAGGTCTAGGGATTGTACTGGAGGCTGGCTTTGATGGGTATTCACCAACGACTAGTGAACAGCAGTTTCACGCCAATCGACAACAACAGCAACAACTCATCATGCAACAGCAGGCACAGATGCAAGGGCGTGCCATGCATTCTGCGCAGATGCAACAGCCATACCAAAACTACCGGCCAACACCCGGTTTTGACCCGCATCAGCAAGGCTCATTTTATAGTAACGCAAGTGGGGCCATGTCGACACCCAACTTGAGCTGGTTCGGCTCAGCTCGTTAATACCTGTTCTCATTTGGTCTTTTTTTCATGGCACAATGACCTTCTATAGCATGATGCATGATGCATGGCATTTACCCTCTTCATAATACCTAATACAGAGGTGTCAATACTGTCTTACTTGAAGTATCGCGTTGGTACAAAGGGCATCTTGGCAACCGTCGCAGCACCCACATTCTTGCGTACCTTGACACCCAACGCCGTCCCAACTTTGCTAAATGCACTCTCAACATAGCCCATTGCAATGTTAGTGCCGAGACTAGGAGAGGGACAGCCGCTCGTCACAGTACCTACCTGCTGGCCTGTTTCTGGATGAACGATCGATGCGCCTGCACGCGCAGGCGCACCACCAGCACCAATCAATAATCCAACGCGCTTCCTAGCGGGACCACCGGTCGCTTTATCCAGTTGCTGCAACACCACCGATGCACCAGGGAAGTTCGCTTCCTGTCGCCTTCGCTTTGGGATAGTCCAGAGGAGACCTGCTTCATTCGGTGTGGTTGTGTCATTGAGATCATTTCCATACAAGCACATTCCGGCTTCTAAGCGCAGCGAATCACGAGCCCCGAGACCGGCTAGTGCAACGCGTGCTTGACCATCATCGGCGAGTAGAGAGGCTGTGACTTGAGCAGCGTACGCGTTGGGAATGCTGATTTCAAAACCATCTTCACCGGTGTACCCTCCACGACTGATGTGGCATGAGACACCATCAATGGAGACGTTGCCGCTATTGCCAAATTTGAGAGAGGCGAGAGACGCATCTGTATGGTCTTGTAGGGCTTCAGCTGCTTGTGGGCCTTGCAGTGCAACAAGCGCGTGATTGTCCATCAAATCAATACTGACGTGCTGATCATGCTGCTTGTTCCAAGCACGCAAGGTATCATTGAGATATGTCAAATCCTTTTCCCTGCACGCAGCATTCGTAACGACGTAGAAATCCTCGTCGTTGTGTTTCGTAACAATCAAGTCATCGCGAATACCACCTTGCTCATTCGTCATTACCGTCAACGTCCCACTGAATCCCTGCAATTCTTGTAGTCCAGCAGGCACAACAGACTCGAGGAAGCCAACGGCACCTTTGCCGCGGACATGGAATTGTACCATATGGGAGACATCAAATAACCCAGCTTTCGTACGTGTCCAAAGATGCGAGTCGGTGAGGGACTGTGCAGCATACAAGACAGGCATACTGAAACCTGCAAAGGGCACCATCTTACCACCATGCTCGACGTGTAAATCATACAGCGGTGTGCGTTTCAGTGGAGCAGTCGTTGTAGCGAGCAAGCGTGCCTTTGAGAAGGTTGGCTTGAGCCTGGGCAATGTACGGCCAGCGAGCATGATGACTGGTCTTTGGAGAGCGTCTATAATTGAGTAAGAGTGCTTATCAAAGACGAGTATGTAAAAGCCTCCTGTAGATAAGAGCAGACGGCAAAGTGTGCAGGAGAAGAGATGGAGGTTTTGTCAGTGCGAGTTGTGTTTCTGAGTCGGCAAACATTAGGACCAGTGGACACCAACTCGAATTACAAGTAGTGCTTCTGCCACAGCAATAGCTACTAGGATGTGAGAAATCTCTTGCGCAGCAGAATCGTCAAAAGATCACGTAGAGGATGGGAATACCAATGTAGAGTTGTGCTTTTGATAATGTATTTCTACATAGCTGCATCGCGCATGCATTGTCCCTGCCATTAAGCGCTCCCCAAGGTCGATCCACACTGCGTTGAAGATAAGCTTCCACGGGGCGATAACATGCAGGTGAACAGAGTCTAACTCTCGGTCCTCGAATCATGATGGAAGCAAACAAGTACAGCCGCAAACGGTGCAGGCATGGAGCTGCTCTTCATGCGAAAACTGCAGCGAGATGAAACAGAAGGTTGTAGGCCATGGACATATGTAATGTACAGCTCAAGAAGCCGAATTGTCAGTAGTTGTGCAAGACAAATAGGTTTTACTAGCGCAAAAGCTTGATCAACACAAAAGTCAGACGCTGTAGGATTGTGGTTTCATGAAGGGACAGTGAAATGTAGTTGAACCTCAGCTTGCAATGATATAGATCGTTACACCAGTTGTTACATAGGAGGCATGTGAGCATTGGGAGATGCAGTGACATTCCCGTCAGATGCAGGCCAGTTCAATGACTCCCAGCTGCAAACTGGTGATTACTGTGGTAGTCGTCTGTGGACAGCCGGCATTCATGGAAGAAATTCGGGCGACGGCCGACCGACGACAATTGTCATTGCAATACGCTGGAGCAGTTGCAGCAGACTATTCCTATCCTTGCAGACTATTGCAAGCTCTCATTAAGCAGCTTCAAGAAACTGTAATGCAGCTCAAAGCTTGGCTCGCAGTAGCCACTGCCATGACAAGCTGGACATGTCGTGCTGAATCAATGACATTGCCACTCATTCACTCTACATCGCTGAATCTCCCGTATGTTTTGGAGGCGCACGGACAGACTACGCTGGATACAAACACTTTTCAACTACAATCAGAGTCACAGGACTACAGTGTGAATGACGCACTGAAGTCTGGCGCTGAAGTATATCGACTTGGCGTGGAAAAGGGTGACAAGGCATTGATGGGTATTGTGAGGCTAGAAGGACTCGACGCTACGCAGACATACGCGGAGAAGCTGACACTACACTTGGATTCGAAAGGCCAGGTATACCATGTCAGCGTGCTTGTTCTGCCTGTTACAAAAGGGCAAGAGGCATCGCTACACATTCAAGTTGTCGCTCGACCGAAGCCAGACCCTGAGCTTGGTCCGCATTTCAAGCAAGTCGTCAAGAAGGCAGTAGAACAAGCGGCTACAACGGATGCACCCGAAGTCGCTGAAGATCTGAAAGTGGAAGAAGTTGAGGAGGAAGTGGTACCAAAGAGCTTTCTGCAAAAGTATTGGATCTACATCATTCCATTCTTGCTCGTCCTCGTCCTGGCGCCTGCGCAAGAAGACAAGGAGAAGGAGAAGTAGCGCTATATAAACCATCCCTCGGAATTACAGAAGAAGACTTTACAAAGGAAAGAATTTCGTAAAGCCCATGTCCTTACCTGCAAAACATCCTGTAGAGCTTCTTGAAGATGCCCATGGCCATCTTTTGATTTTGAGGAGTATTGTACTGACCCCAGCCGCCAGCTGCACCAGCACCACCTTGCTGGCCCTGTTGACCTTGCTGTTGATATGCTTGCTGAGGTTGCTGGTAGGTCGGCTGAGGCTGCTGCGGGTAATTGGGCACACCGCCTGGAGCAGGGAAGCCACCATCGACAGGGAACTTGACGAAGATGCGGCCTTCATTTTGTTCAGTCGAGTACTGAAAACCATACCTCTGACAGAGTTCCTCGATCGCAGGCTTCAGCTTTTGGATGTGGTTGACAGAGTGGTTGCCCTTGCCGACAATGATATGCAGGTGATCCTCCCGACGCTGCTTGCAGGCCATGATGCGTTGTTCCGTGTACAGCTTGGCTTCATCAACATGAAGGCCGTGCAAGTCCAGCTCGTCCGGCTGACAAGAAGCGTTGTTGGCGCGAAAGACATACAACGCTGCTTGTTCGTTGAACTGTTCCATCTTCTTTCCATGCTCCTTTGCCTCCTCTGATTTTTCGTGTGCAAGCCCGCCGTTTCCCTCATTGTAAGCCTTTTTCGAGGCTTCAAAACAACGGCCACGCAGGTCTGCTTCGTGGGAGGCAGCGTCGCGAAGACGGTCGTATTCTGCATCATCTGCGTGGTTCTGCGACTGACGGTGCGGGTTGAAGGCTGGAACTGAGCGAGGAGCTCCGACGTTGGCAAAGGCGGATATACTGCTAAGCATACTGATAAGGAGAGTAAGCCTTGAGGTGTGTTGCAAGGTTCAGCAGATGAGAAGTCGCTCGATTGTCGCTTCGAGTTTGTGGAGAATTTAGATCAGAAAACGTGGATGGCCAGGCCCACAACAGGCCTACAATGCGGCCGCATATACTGGCAAAACACGGAAGGTTGAACTGCAAGTTCTCAACGTGATTTTCTCGAGTTTTAGCAGTATCATTATCAACTTGATACCTCGTTATAGACTCCCGAAGATACCCTGTGACAGCATTTCTCTTGCACAGAGAAATTACAACCATCTGAACCTTAATCTCCTGAAAGAAACCTGTACATTGACCTCATGCTGCCGCAAGCAAATCTAGAAGCTCTAGAGGCCCGTTCGATCTATATTCTGTTGAAAAAGTATTTCCGATACTGAGCCAAGGAAAGGAAAGAGGCATAGCTGATCGGCGTTATGTTTGCATGACGGTCGTGTGTCGGGGCCAAGCGCCTTCGCCAAGCAACAGTCTTTGACAATCAATGTAAGAGGCCAGACGCATCATCTTGCACATCATGATCATCGCTTCAGTGTAACTTTCAAACTGCTCGAGCGTTTCAGATACATGCTTGCTCAGCCGCAATGGATCGAGCTTGCTAAGTTGTAGACGATGAGAGACAATTTGCGTGGTGCAAGCCTTCTGGATCGTCACTTTGCTTGTTCAGGGTCTCGAGACATTGATACGTCTAAGTTACATGACTGTAGATGAGGCCGTGAATAATGTAAAGCGCCTCTCGCAGTACATCAGGTTCAGCTCGACATCTTCTCTAGCGATAAGTGACGCAATCATGCTACCGTACAGACTTCCAGTAGCAAGGGACGACAATCATGTTGATGTGAACAAACAGATCGCGCTTGATACTTGCCAACCCACATACAATGTGAAACGTTTCAATGCACGAGGTCTACCGCATAGTCCAACGAGCTTGGACCGCCCTCTCAAGCAAACAAAACTCGGTCGGTCGCCGTTTGATGTTGATGCACTAACGTCATGTCCGCAGATAGAGCGTCTCGTCCTGTCGCTTCATCAGTATTTGAGAGAGACACGGAAGCGACGAGATTGAGGAGATCCAAGATTCGACAAGGTATCGCTGCGATGATTGGCAATAATTTGGCAGTAGCGCTCAGAGACGTGTTGGATGGATACAGCAGCGGCTCTCTGCGCAATAGCTCGCGAACAAGTACGCGCAGTACAAGTAGTAGCGTGAGGTCTGAATCGAATGGAGCATCACCCGTGCATTCGCTGGCGCCATCTTTCAGAAGCTTACATCTGACAAGCCGTCCGTTTTCACCAACGCGTCTCTTTCGACGGCAAGTGGGACACACTGCTGCGCCGATAGACGTCCCTCCACCTGCATATTCAGCAATTGAAGAAACGTCTGAGAGGCCATTTCAACCAACAGCTGCAGTCCTTGCCCAATCTCGCCGCAATTTTCTCGAATCATCCGGGGTTCGCGTGATCGACACAGACACCGTCGAAGCAACCAGCACACATCGCCTAGAGGCACAGCAGCAGAGACGAGAACACCAGCAGCAACTTCTGAATGGTCGCAGTACAATCGATACTCCACATTACGAGGCTGATCGTCGCGAAACGCGTCGTGGTGGCAAGTACCTATTTTCGCCACGCGACACGACTGCTTTGGCGGAGATCAATCAACACACTGTTTCTGTACGCGCAGGCTGCTCGCCGCACGCTTTGGCCGTTTCGTCGCGTGCTGAAGGACTCGTTTCAACGGTTGAGGAGTTTCATGGGTTCGTGCACCAGACGCCTCTTGTTGTACGGATTTCAACGGTGCCAGTTGTGGATGAGTTTGAGGTGAGCAAGGCAATAACGACAGCCACCAAGCATACCAAGCATAAAAAGAACGTCAAGGAGCAATGGAGTGTCTTTGTAATTCAATCAAAAGGCAATTTTGTTGGCATGCCACCATTGCCACTTGAACGTCTACTGCGCATCAAACAACCCGATTTGTTTGCGACTGTCGAATCTGGCGATATTCTGCTCGAGGGGAGTTACAATAAAGCACGTTCATTGTATGTGCAAGACATGAGTGGGAGTTTGTCGAGTCATGTGGCGGTCGTGTATCGTGAACCCATCTCACGGGCGCTCTATTTGCTGACCTCGCGAACCTGGTCAAAACGCTTTCGAAATACTTCTGAAAAGAGGAAGCAGCAAAATGACCTTGCTTCATCGGATTTCAAAACCTTGCAGTGCACAGATGGGGTCACGCTGCATCCATTGGAAGCGTATGTGGCACAAGCAAGACAAGCCGGTAGTTACTTCTTGCTGCGAAAGTTGATGAAGGGTAAAAAATCACCCAGTGCAATCCATCGACATCGTCTTGGACAAAAGCTGTTTGAGTGGTTTTTAGCAAACCAGGGAACACGGCCACCTCCGGTATCCGAAGAGATACTCCGCTTGAAAGGCGCATGCAAGGTGGATGCAAAATTGTCCGAAGTCTTAGGACTAGAAGGTCTTGCCACTGGCCAAGAAAAGATTGTCTTGCCTCGTCATGTCGCCCAAGTCACACAACGGCTGGCATTTCACCGACGCGGCAAGTATACAACTCTGTTAAACAAGTCGACAGAAGCTAGCATGAGTAGCAGTGAGGCTGTCCTTGCTGCGCTTGAGTACGCGGATGTTTTCGATCTTGGTACCAAAAGCGATCCAGAAGCAGCCCATGTCCGTCGTGTAATGAGCAGCAGCAATATGTTTGAATTGCGTCGATTGCCACTCCGTCCGACACGCCATGCGAATAGGTTCGGAGGCTGGGGTTATGAGATTTTGACACTTGTGACGGGTGAGAAGCAACAGACGGGTGTGCGTGGTTATGTGATGAGTGTCTCGTCACATGGATGCGTAGAGATGAGCATTGGTGGACAACCATTAAATTTTGAAGAAGGTGCGGTGTAGTATTTACAGACTGGCATAGTACTGACACTGTCGAACAAGGTCTGCAAACCGAGCACTCGTTTGTTGGAGCTCTCTACGCGCACGTCCGCTGCCAGAGTAATTTGTGATAGTGCTCAAGTAGCCAACAATCATGGCGGCCATTTCCTTGTCTTCTAGATCCTGCAACGTCTTTGGTGCGAGCTCTTGCAGTGCTTCTAGGTTTCGACGACATGTAACGAGGAGTGTCGTCCAAGTGTCTTCTTCTGAGATATAGCGCTTGCGGATGGCCTCCACTGCGGGTGGTTCCTTCGCAAGCTGCATTGACAGTGAATGCATTTGCGAAGCAGCAATCTGCAAGAGTCCTGCTTCTTTGCTATGCCAAGCGAGTGGAGTCGTCTGATCCATATAATCTGCAAGCAGCAGAGCATCCTCCAATGCAGCAAATAAGGCAAGACCAGCACTCTTCAGGCTAGGTGTAGAAGGCTGTTCTTGAGCAAGTTGTAAAAGCCACTCATGGAGAGGCTCGTCCGCCAAGACGCGGTTCCCCTCAATCAAGTAGGGGTGCGAAGTGTGACTGTGCTTGTTTGTCTGTTGCACAGTCAAGTCGAGACCAAGCAGCTTGATGAAAGCGACTGCAGCGCGAGATTTTGCATGGCTATCTAGTATCAAAAGTGTTGGCTGACTAGAAGGAGCAGGTCCTACATAGAGTGGAGGAAGTTGCTGAAGCGGGAACTGATCAAAGACTTGCTTGACGATGCGAGGAGCAGCTGTGGCCATGATGAGCTGAGCTTGATCTTGAGTTTCCAGCTTCGAGGTGTTGGTTTGGCAGAGCGAGATCAAATTTGGGGTCGGAGGAGAGAAAGTCGTAACGCTATAGAGTAACTAGCTAGATATCTAGACTCAAAGGGGCCAGCCAGCTCTGACACCAAGCAGCTTACTGCTGTCCAAGGTTGAGAAGCATATTGCTGCCACCGCCCGGCACAAAAGTGACATTCCGGCTTCCTGCCAATGTTGCAGCAATCTCCCTAGAGGCTTCAATCCTTCGAATCTCCAAGAGACCATTTCCTGCCTTGTCAAGCGCCTTGGACATCATGTCTGCCGCTTCTGCTTCTCCCTCAGCGCGGATGACGGAAGCTTGTCGTTCTTGCTCTGCCTTCTCAACAGTGAATCGAGCACGCTCTGCTTCTTGCTGTGCAATTTGTTTTTGCTCGACGGCCTTGGTGAATTCGCGGCCAAATGTCATGTGCGTGATGGAGACATCCTCAAGGTGAATGTTGAACTCTGTGGCACGCTTCACGAGGTCTTCACGGATGCGTGAGGACACCACTTCTCGCTGTGTGATGAGTTCAGCAGCATCGAACTGCGCAACAATCGATTTAAGGACTTCATTACCAATGGAAGGCAAGACACGCTCGTCGTAGTCCGGGCCAAGGTTCTGGTAGATCTTTGGCAGGTTCTTGACATCGGGGCGGTGAAGGACACGCAACGTCAATGAGACCATTTGCAAATCTTTGGATCCCGTTGTAGTCGAGATATTGCGGGGCTTTGTACGGACATCATAGATGATGGCGCGTTGTAGCCATGGAACGAGGAAGTGTGTGCCTTCTTCGCGGGTATCCGGGAGGACTCCCTGGAGGCGATCGAAGATGACGGCGCGGTTTCCGCCTTTGACGTCGTAGAGGGAGGATTGAAGAAGGCCTGCGCCAATTGCGAGGGGAATGGCAAGGCGCGAGAGGCCGTCGAGAACACGGGCCATGCTGTATATATATGGAGTTGGTTCAAGTCGTCTGGTTGATTACGTTTTTCTAATTCAAAATGGAGCAAGTTCGTCAAAGGAAGCCACCAGCGCATCGATGTTCTGCAGGTGCTCCCCCAGCAGCCGCTTCTTCTCAAGGCGTGTCCGTAGATGCATGTCCGGCTGCTGCTGCTGCTGCTGCTGCTGCTGCTGCTGCTGCTGAGTAGGTTTCCCAGGCCTCACTGTGCCTTCTTCATCGTCAATCGTAACTCCCACCAAATCCCTCGGAATCGGCCAGTGCCCCATCGATTCCTTCTGCTTCTGCTTCTGCTCCTCCAATTTGACCGTCATGATCTCTCCGTCATCCTCTGGCTGCTCACGAATTAGGTAAAAGTAGAAAAACTCGAGCATCTTGATCTTAACCTTGTGCGGTGTCTTCTCTGCCTTGAAGGCATCACAGAGAATAGCCAACCCGCCGCATGCTTCAAACACACGCAGAGATGCAGGACGGTCGACAAGACAGCAGACGAGTGTTGTCAATGCGGCAACGATCGTTTCTACCGATGCAGACTCGAGTGTGACCAGATTCAGCAAGAGATGCAGGTTTGCAGGGCGGGCAAAGAGTGCCTGGCTTGATGGATGAAGCAAGACGCTGCCTTGTAGCAGAATAAGCATCTGCCGCATCATATCATCGACGAGGGCCACATCCTTGCGCTCTGCGGGCTTCTCTTGCATAAGTCGTCTGAGCAAATGACATAGATGACCAGCGATATTGCCCTCGAACCCATCTTGCAGTGCAGTAAATGAGCAATAGGCCGCATCGTTTGGACTTGGAAAGGCATGCGGGACACCTGATTTGAGTGTCACTACAGCAAATAGCCGTTCTATAGCATCGAGGCCTTGTTTGGCTTCAGCAAGGCTTGGGGACGCAAGCAGGTCAAGAGCTGGGAGCAAGGCTGACTCTATAGACATAGGGCTGCATTCGGCCACAGCTATGCGTTGCCTCGTAGGAGCTAGACCTTCTTCTCTTGAGCTGGTCTGTGTGGTCTTGGTGCTCAGACGAGGACAATGCACATTCAGCACGAAGACGAGCACAATGCAACACAACATTCGCATGGTACTGGGGTCATGAGCTAGTGACGACACGGAAAGGAGCAGAGAGACGGGAACTATACGTGCAGCTGAACGTAGCATCGACAATCTATCTGAATGGACGAGCGATCATTGTATGCCCTCCGCGATAGCTACAAACATGGCGCCGCGTCAACCTGGACATCGCTTCACGAACAAGCCATCACAGAGCCATACACGTACCTTTTACATAATCGCGGCAAGGACATTCGCTCAACTCTACTACAAGCCTTCAATAAATGGCTGCAAATATCAACAGAAGACTTGCAAGTCATTCTCGATGTCGTTGAAATGCTGCATACGGCATCACTCCTCATTGACGATGTCGAGGATGGGTCAGAATTGCGAAGAGGTCAGCAAGCGGCGCATCTGAGATATGGCGCTGCACGTACCATCAACGCTGCCAATTACATCTATTTCTCTGCATTACAGCGGCTACGTGCTCTGAAGCAAGATGCCCTTATTGTACCAATCTACGAGGAGGAGCTGCTCAATTTACATCGAGGGCAAGGACTCGAACTGTTTTGGAGAGATGGAACAGACTTATCCTCGATGTGTCCAAGCGAGGAAGAGTACATTGCCATGGTCAATGACAAGACGGGCGGCCTACTACGTCTCGCTATCCGGCTCATGCAAGCCCTGTCACAACACAAGACAGACTATGTCCCGCTTGCTAATCTGATTGGCATTCTCTTTCAAATACGGGACGACTACATGAATCTCGCTTCATTGCAGTACGCAAGCGAAAAGGGATTTTGTGAAGACTTGACGGAAGGCAAGTTTAGCTTCCCAGTCATCTGCGGGATTCGAAAAGAGGTTCAGCAGTCCAACGCATCACGCATCCGTGATATTCTTGCTGCTAAAACGACTTCCGTGTCGCTCAAGCTAGAAGCGTGCCGGTTGCTACAGCAAACAGGTGCGATGCAGCATACAATTCAGGTCCTTGCGCAATTCGACGCATTTTGTCGCATGACGATACAAGAATTTGGTGGTAACAGCATGCTGGATCACATCCTCGACAAGCTGAGCGTACAGAGCGACGGCTTGAGCGATCTCCAATCAGTCATTGACTTATTTGATGGTAAAGCAGGTACGATCGATTCTATACTACCGTGAAGAATTGCATTTACTTGCTCATGTCTACCACGCAACGCAGGCAATTACCTTCCTTCATCGCTTCAAAGCCCTCATTGATACTCGTCAGCGTCTTGCGATGCGTCACATACGTCTCGATGTCAATCTCGCCACGAAGCGCTTGATCCACAATGCCAGGCAATTCTGTACGGCCCTTGACGCCCCCGAATGCAGATCCAGTAATTTGACGACCTGTAACGCACAGGAAGGGACGAACCTTCAGTTCTGCACCGGCAGCTGCAACACCAATAATGATCAACTTTCCCCACCCTTTGTGGCAAGCCTTAAGACCTTGTAGCATCACCGCCGTGTTGCCCGTACAGTCAAATACATAGTCGAATCCACCATCCATGATCTCAACGAGATGTTCATCCACCGGCTTGTCAAGCTCCTTGGGGTTGACGAACTGCGTAGCACCCATCTGCTCGGACCACGCTTTTTTGCCTGGATTGGTATCGACTGCGCAAATCTGAGAAGCACCCTGAGCTTTTGCGCCTTGAATCACACTCAAGCCAACGCAACCCACGCCAAACACACACACGGTACTGCCCTTTTCAACTTTTGCGGTACGTGTTGCGGCGCCATAACCGGTTGTAATGCCACATCCCAACAAACAAGCCTTCTCCAATGGTGCAGACTTGGCAATTGCAACGACACTGACGTCGGCAACCACTGTATACTGCGAGAAGGTCGATGTTCCCATAAAGTGTAGCAAATCCTTGCCCTTGCATGTAAAACGAGGCGTTCCATCTGGCATGACACCTTTACCTTGTGTGGTACGTACTTTACCACAGAGATTGGTCTTGCCTGACTTGCACATCTTGCATTCCTTGCATTCTGCTGTGTACAGTGGAATCACATGGTCTCCAACTTCGACATTCGTTACGCCCTCGCCAACCGACTCGACCACGCCACCTCCTTCATGTCCTAGGATACATGGAAAGTTGCCCTCTGGATCTTTGCCGGAGAGTGTATAAGCGTCTGTGTGACAGAGTGCAGACCATTCGATCTTGATGCGGACTTCATTGGCTTTTGGAGCAGCAACTTCGATCTCTTCAATAACAAGGTCTTTGCCGGCTTCCCAGGCGACAGCTGCCTACGGTAGGGTTAGCAAGTGGCATGAATAGTCGGAGGGCTTGTGGGTACCTTGCAGGTGATGGGCTTTCCCTCGGTGGACATGATGGTTTGTGTGGAGTTTGACTGTCGCTTCCTCCGTTCGATCTTGTGACGTCGAGGCAACTCAACAATCACGTGCAGCCAGAAATTGGTTCAGGGGTAATTTTTGATATTGTCCAATTGCAAAGTATCTGTAGGAGCTAATGATGATGCCAACAGTTTATTAAATCTGCTCTTGTGAAGCTCGAATCAACCATTTTCGCTGCAGTATCTTCTCCAACAATAAGCCTGCAAGTAGTCGGTGTTTGCATCCCTCGGCTTGCGATAGACGCAATGTTCAAAAACGTGCCCGTTAAACGATACTGCACTTCGTCGCCCAAAGCTCAGCGCACCACGGTGAAGCTTCAAATTTTGAGGAGGCATTTGTGTTGGAACCATACTATCCGCATTGTTGAGAGAGCAGAATTGGACCACTCGAATACCATTCAGCAACGTGATGGCGTTGGAATTCTCTGCAGCGTCAATCAAATCTGGCCAGTTAGTTGCATCGACATCCAAGGTCCAGCAATTGACGTCCACCCAAATGATACATTTCTCCATATTCCATTTGCCGTCATCAGGCTTGAAAATCATAACAAAGCAAGCGTCTTCTTGGACTTTGGACCATCTATCTCTTACAAAGTTGGAATTGTCGCTGCCTCTAAAACGATAGAATATTTCTTCGTTCAAACATGATTGTTTGGTTACTGAGATTGAGGCGGCTGAAATGCTGGAAAGGATTGAAAGTGCCATTAAAGAAGCCATATCCCAGGCAACTGAACACAGCATGTTTATGATGAGATATGGTATTGGGTGGGAACACTGGATAGGGCGAAAGGTTATTTTCTCCCAACAACTTTGATCAGAGAATAGACGTCTTGTTTGTCAATTGCTCCATCCGGATGTTGTCGTAATCGGCTGATTGCTACTGATAACAGGCTCGCATTATTTTTTCAGGGGTCATGATGCTGTCCACCTAAGTAAGCGAAACTGTAGACCTGTAGTGACCCCCAGGGAGACTACAAGCTACTGTGAACTACATACACTTCATCATACACATAAGTTCATGGAGAAAATTGTCAGGCAAGCTTAAGATTGATCTATGAACGATAACATCTAGGGAGGTCGAGCTCCGTGGCCTGGCATTATCCGTCTGATGTAGCAACCTCGAATGATGTGACCATGCCTACTATGGCGAACAAGGTCATCATAAATCTTCAAGACGTGATGGGTCTGCCCTTTGAACACCGTCGCACAACTCAAATACGGACGTTAAATCATGCATTGGCCAATGTCTTCGTTGGTTGTCTTCATGACAATCATGGTCTTGAAGCTTCCACCAGTCCAAGCCAACAAGAGCTGCGTACAAGCCGATTTTTACCTGCAGCGAACTGAATCAGACGACGACAACGACTGCGCAACATTATGCACCACTAGGCTGAAGCAATTCAAGGATGCCTATCAGCAGAATCTTGATCCGTGCCAACGTGGAAATGGCGTTGATCAAAGCTTGATAGCCATCATGATGAATCCATTCACAACCGAGTGTGTCTGCCAGATGACATTGCGCTTCTGGCGCTTCGCAAAGTCGAAAGACTACTCGGGTGTCCTTAACAATGAGGGAAACCCAACTATCTTCCAGGAGCAGCTTAACGACACTTGTTCGACACAGAACGTCCTTGGTCGAATGTCCACTCGATTTGGCTGGGAACAAACTGGGTTGCCTCCTTTGTTAAGGAAGAAGGAAATCAGGTGTAATGATTGAACAAAAGCTGTCAAAACACTTCCGTGGGCAGATCGCCGTCGGTTGAAAGAAAGAGCATGCGTGAAGACGAGACTAGTCAATGTGTTAGTTGGCGATTGATGCACTAGCATAACAATTTGAGCAGCTTTATTTGATCTCAGTTACGAAAGTCAAGGCTTCTAGCCGCAGTTTTGATAAGAGATATATGACACAGGTTGTTCATCTCGGCATTGGCATTGGATGCCGTCATGAGTAGCATGTATATAACCATGCTTCGTCCTCGCTGCAGCTTTGGCTATGCACAAAACATCTTTGTTCGAGACTGCTCGGTGCATGCCATCATCCCAAAATTTTATTGGTGGAAATGTGGACCCCTGAAAACCCTCGCAAAGATACGACCTCGCAATGCCTTGTGATCCGAAGTAGACTCGTAGTCGAGCAAAATCAGCAGAATAAGATCCAGGATAGCGTATCTCGATAAGGAAGGGTTCCTCTACAATAGCTATCGCCCTGCTGGAACCAACTTGAACCAACACCATTCAATCATGCATATACCATTGTTATTCTTGGCTCTCCTGGCCTGTGTCAAGTCAAGAAAGTTCCAAGGACCCGGCTGGGAAATAACGACTCACGAGAAGGACTGCAGGAAGGCAGAGTTCTACCTCCAATTGAGAGAAGCAGACGACGATAACGACTGTGCATCGTTGTGTCAGACGCGATTGCAAAATCTTGCAAGATCCACCAATGATCATGCAGACGAATGTCATGGCGGCTCAGGGATATGTTTGAGTTTGATTAGTATGACTATGAATCCATTCACAACTGAATGTGTCTGTCAGGCTGTAGTGCACATGATGCGTCTCTACCACCCTGGATTAACATACACACAGGCGATAGAAGGCGACAAGCAAGGTACTGATGGGCTTCACCCGTGCAACCCGCTCAGCGTCTTGCAGAGAATTAGCGACAGGTCTGGATGGGGCACGACTGGTGTGCCGTTCCGCATCGAAGAGAAGGACTTATCTTGTGACAGCCAGCCCGGTAATGGCTGGTGTGACAATGATGGCGTGTATCACAAAGGAGACCACTGAATCTTATTAATCTATGGGAAGTGGTAGATTTTTGAGTATTAGTAATGAATCTTATGAGCCTATTGAACAAATGTGTTTGTCCGGGAATTAGTATCAGTATTAGTATTAGTATTAATCATGGTCTTGGTTTCATTTTTGTTGGTGATGAGGACGACCACTTTACTCCCAGGTCTGGTCCCAGAGACCAAGAGAGCCATAGAACTTGTGCAAAAAGCTCAACTTGTTGACATCGATAATCTTGACCTGCTGTGCCTTGCTCTTGGACCACATGGTCTTGTTGATGGTCTTGCCAGCAGCATCAAAGTCGCAAACCTTGTGGAATGCTACGAACAGCAGACGTCGCACATCAAGGTAGACCTGTGGTCGCACACGCATGTACATGCAAAGAATGACTTCGTCGCGCGTCAACAAGCCAAAGGCAGGCTCGCTCTGGATGTGCAGGATGTTGTGGAGGCTGCAGACCCCAGTGGTAGTATCGGGACCTGTGAGCATGTCAAATGCCGTACCGTTGCAGAAGCGCCCGCGAGGTGGCAAGCCGACTTCCTGAGGTGTAGCTTGCCAGGTAGTGCCAACAACCAAGTTCTCCGGCAGCACAGCGCTTTGTTGCGAAGAAGGTTTAGTCAAACGACTCGCTGCAGGTTGACGTGGACCTTGTCGTTGCCGCTTGCGTGGAGGCGTAGAGGAGGGAGCCGAAGGCGCAGATCGGGTAATGACAACGGGGGTGGAGGAGGCCGAACCCGCAGCTCGTGCAGTGACAGCCTTTGAGTTGGAAGCTGATGCCGTAGGTCGTTTAGTAGCAGCCGAAGGGTTGAAATTTGAGGCTACAGGTCGTGTAATAGCCGTAGTAGTATATGTTGTGATTGCGCGAGGCTTGCTGGGACCAATGTCTGGCAGGATGGGAAGAGGCAAGATTGGTTCAGGTAAGCTAGCGTCGCCACAGACTCTCGTCATCATCTTTGTAGGAAGGTCAGCTTCAAAAGATTCAAGAGGACGCGTTTGAGACTGCGTACCTGTTAGGTCTCCGTCACTTGTAAGGAGCTGCCAAGCTGCTTGAAGTCGACGACGCTTCTCGGTTTCGCGCTCCTCTTCCTCAAAGGCCTGACGGGAGTACTGTTGTAGGAGAACAGCAGCTTCAACCACTTCAGAAGAATTGAACTTCAAGGCATCATCCACTTGCTTGCTGGATGGCCAATTTGGCCATTGAGCGACCTTCCTTGAGACTACAGGTGCCACACCGATGGAGGGACCAAAGTTGAGAGAGCTCTTCCATTTAAATTTGT
Organism: Protomyces arabidopsidicola; assembly: GCA_003568695.1. Classification (NCBI taxonomy): domain Eukaryota; kingdom Fungi; phylum Ascomycota; class Taphrinomycetes; order Taphrinales; family Protomycetaceae; genus Protomyces; species Protomyces arabidopsidicola. The sequence goes on from QXMI01000092.1 coordinate 195,007, forward strand.
CTGCAGGATAGCCTGCAGGCAAGGGAGGGGTTGTGGCGGAAGGTGTCGTGGCAGAGGCGTCGGTAAGGTTATGCTCCGGAATGGCCACATCATCAGGGCTGTCGGGCGATGTGTAGTCAACGGCTCCTTGCGAAGCAGCAGAGCCCCCGGTAGTAAGAGGGCCGTCACGTAGTGCAGCGACATGAGGACCAGGAGGTGGGAAGACGCGTGGGTGCGCCTGAAGCTCAACTAAGCCAAGGACAGCGTATCGCTCTGCGTTGTCGAGATGGGCAGGCAGTGGATCGTTGCGCACGTTGGAGACGGGTCGTGAGTCATAAACAGTCAAGGGGTCGACATTGGCCGTCTTTGAATAGCGCTGGCAGGCTTCAGCGAGTGTAAGTGGCGCTGCAGTGGTGCCTGAGGCTGGCGAGGGAATACCCATTGTTGTGGTGATGACTGGGTGCGAGTCCAGGCTTGCGAAATGCGAAGATGGTGGGAGCGACATGCTGATGCTGATGCTGAATGCGAAAGTAGAGAACGTGGATGTGAGGATACTTTGGTGAAGAGGTACTTGTTGAGAAGGCACTTCTTAGCTTCTTATACAAGAGAAGAGCTGAGTTATGCAAGAGACGACCAGGCTGCTTCTGGGTAGGCCTGAATGGGAGGTAATGAATGACCTTGAATGAGCGATGAGCAGTACTACACAAGCAGCGCACAGGAACTTTAAGGCAGGGACGTGACGCGAATGAGTCAAAAGGAAGATGATGAGTCTGCTTTAGTCATCGGAGCGGTGTCTCAGCTCGTGACGCACAGTGACAAGGATGTCAAGGGGGGCGCAGTAGCAGAGAAGCGAAGCAATAGCAGCAGTAACAGCAGTAATGGTAGCAGGAGTAATAGCAGCACAGTACAAGTAGCAAGAGCAATCGAGGCAGCAGCTGGTCGAGCGTTGCGTGTACTGTCGCGTCTTCAGATCCCAACGCAGCAAGCACGCGCAACAACACAGCGACCAGGCTCAGTCCCACAGTCGCACCTAGCTTCTCCTCTCTCCTGCTGCCATTGGCAATGAGTCAGACCAGTCCAGTGCGCTCTTGTGGATCTTGTCTTGCTCTCTGCGTTCACGAAGCCAGTGCCGTGGATGAGGTTGCAGCTACACCGCTCTCGTCCCCTGTGCGGCAGTCTTCGTATCAGTCTTCGCCTCGTAAGCGACTGCCTGGCTTCAAAAAAGGTACCAAATGGTCCACATTGCATGTTCTAGAGACTGATTGCGGACAGACACGCCACTTGAGCGTCGTTTGCGTCAAAACTTGACCTGGCCAGCAGAGGACGTCACACATCCTATCCAGCTCATCATTGGCCACACGAAGAAAATCGTCACAGTCCAGGCGCAACCAGCACCAGTGCGGCGACGAGCACTACCGAGTCCCTCAAGAATGTTGCTACCTGTTGCAACAAGTCCAGTGCCCATGCCGTCACCGTCTTGGGCATCGTTTGAGTCACCACCACCAGCGAGACCAGCCATTCATGTGCCTACGCCGCCAGCGACAGAGTCTCATGTTGCGTCACCCAGTGTACAGAGCTTCCAAATTGCGTCGCCAAGTGTGCAGAGCTTTCACGTTGCATCGCCTATGGCGCAAGGCTTCCATGTGCCCTCTCCTACTGCGCAAGGTTTTCGCAATGAGATACGTCCTCCTCCTGGTTTCCACATCGGTGCTACCCTCGGAAGAAACTTTTTGAATGATACTCCGCCAGGCTTCGAGGTAACACCTCCTACTCACGGATTTCATCCTCCTCCGCTAGGGTTCGCCATGACCCTGCCTCTGCTCACAACTTTATCAACACGCCGCAAGTCAATATGCGTTTTCCATATAATCGACCCGACTTACCTGCAATTCCAGGCTTGAGTATGGAAGAGATGCAACGTAAGATGAACCAACTGCCAGGCGTCAGTGTAGAGGATGTTCAGCGCCAGATGAGTGCATTGCAAGTGCAAGTGAGTCATCGCTACTTACGCGTGAGAGCGGCGGAAGAAGCAGCCATTTCATGGCAGATGAATCAGCAACTGCAACGACAAGGCCGGCAGTGGCAACAGCAAGCGCAGTGGTTTCATCAGCAACAACAGAGGCAGCGTATGCTTGAGCAGCAGATGAGACAAAATCGACAGCCTCCCCAGCAACCTGTGTCACAGCCGATGGTGGAACGACCGTATGTTCAGAGCGAGCACTCGATTCGCTCTGTGTCTGCCGTAGGGGATGCTGGTCAAGGACCAACACAAGCGACATTGGCGGACTTTTGGCTCAAGTGAGAGAATGGGCTACTTGCGCCAGACTACTAACTTTCGATCCTTTGTTCATTCAATGTCCTTTCGCCAACCCCAACTCCACTGTGACAAGACGAAACCAGTCTCTCGCTTTCCGATACCCTCGCTGTTCAAGCGCTCCTTTTGCCTTGTTGTCAAACCATCAAATTTGAGTGCCGATGCCTGTCGGTCCCGCTGCGCTGTTGTCAGACGCTTCGACTTGTCCGTTCCTTGCTGTTCAAGCTTCCTCAATTCATCCACTTCAATAGCGGCGCGCGTCAATGAAACGCAGACAGGCATAAACTCTGCATACCAAGCATGAGAGGGGCTACTGATGAACCAGTGGAGTGGATCTACTACCACTTGACGATTCTTGAATTCCTTTGCCAGTTTAGGGACCATCACGGAGACGTCTTGCTTGGAAGCCGACAAGGCACCCGTCCAAGATTCATACAACGGCCCTGTTGTGATGAGTGATTGCAAAAGTGGCTGCTGCGTAAGGGGATGTAAGACCGTTAAGAGTGGTGCAAACCCTTCACCCACAACAGCAATCACTTTTGCACCGAGTTGGCGGTCTAGAAAGAGTGCTTGTTTTGATAAGAGCGCTTGGAGTGCTGTGTCGCCCTGCAAGTGCGATCGCTGTGCAGCGCCGCCGGGGATGAAGGTCAGGTCGTATGATTCAAGAGACCACGTCGTCGATGGTGTTCCATCGCGCGTTGCCCAAGCGTGTGGCTGTTTCCACTCTTCAAGGGAAGTCAGGTCTTGCCAGCGAGATTGTGCACTGGCCTTGACACCCCACAGCGCATGGTTCAGGAGTGCTTCGTCTGCGCTCGCCGTAAGGCCATCCCATGTAGCGAATTCAACAAAGAAGCCATGCCGGGTGAGATAGTCCCAGGGTTCAAGCACGTCTGAGGGTGATAGTTTTGTGGAAGCAAGCAGAATGCAGCATCGTGGGCTGCGTGGCTTGCTCTTTTCACGGGAAGGCGGGATATTGGAGAGTACGTAGTGTTTTTGAGCTTGATGCGGCGCCGTATACATAATTAGGAGCAGCAAGAGCAGAATCAGAGGCCGCAGCAGGCCCAATGGGAGAGAGAGCTTCTGGAGGAGATTGTAGAGGTGACGTGGCTGCTGTGTTGTGGTTGCGCGAAAAGTTCAAACGCTTGGTAGGCCAAAGCGTATCCACAATTGAGCTGCCCTTACCAAAGGACGGACGACGTTGCGCATGTGGCAAGCATGACGGGCTCGGGCATAAGACTACTTGGTCTATTTACAAAGGCAAGTGTGTACGGTAAACTGCGAACTTTTCATGTATAATTGGACTTGCTTGCTGCAAGCAAATGAGGACGACTAGCCTTGTTACGTCTACCGATGGCTTGCTTTGCTTGACATGGGATGCTCAATGTCAAGACGGGAGGCAGCTTCTTCGAGCAAAGTGTACTCAAGAGCTATTGCTTGCCTCAGATTGGTAAGTGGTGCTCGACTTTGGAACCAGAGAAGAGGTACTGTCAACTGCAAGCCTGTTCCAGCCAGCTCTCCGTCACGGAATGCTGGGCAATTTGTGGCGACAGGCCATTGCCAATGTGCTGGCTACTGGATACGCTGGCACTCATACGAGGCTCCATACACTGTGTCTATCGCTCGCCTGCTGTATACTGCCCGGGAGCCACGTACATGGTCCCACCGCAGGATCTGAATCTGAAGCAAGATTCGAGATCTAGATGCATCGTCGCCGCGCACCAATGAACGAACATGCGGGCTCCGATCACCTTGACGTCATCTACGCGGGAAAAGGCGAGGAAAAAGCGCATCCGGTGATGATGATGACTTGAGCTTCCAGGCCGAATCGAGGCCTTACTCTGAGACTCGCGCGTAAATGTGTGGCCGCGTAGCCTTGTAGACCAGGAGGCTCATATTTGACAGGCCTCTGGGTCATGGTTGCAGCACATGTGCGTCAAGGTGTCATGATCATTGCAGAGACAGCGAGAGACAGCGAGAGACAGCGAGACAGACAGCCTCCACTGCAGAGCTGGATTCTCATGCCGGCCTTGACAGCGTAGACTGCGGCTGTCAAACTACACTGGTAGCGGTCGTCCCTACACGGCGCAAGGCCACCTGCCGGCTAGGGCCCCCTTTGCAGGTGCCCTGAATATTTGATAATCTCGCTGCGGCCAGTCCGTCGCTCCGCTGCCGCCGTGTTGTAGCATTGGCAAAGCAGGGTAGCAGAAGTGGGCGGAGATGATCTCGCATCACGAGAGATCTCTGTAGATTCGAGCAGATTGACATCCCCCATGTCGCCGTGATGAAAAGTATTCTCCCCTCCCTCTGCACCACCACATTGTCCATCCGATAAACGAAAGCTTCATCGACGGCACCGGGCGCATTGGCTTTCCCTTACAGCATCTAGGGAGGTACTGTGCTTCTTCACCCTTGTGCAATTTGCCATTCTCGAGCGGAGCGCATCACGAGCGAAGAATCTTGTGACAAAGTAGCATTGCGACAGAAGTATACACATCGGCCTTTCCCCTTTCTTTTTGTCCCCTGCAGCAGACTCTGCTCTCCAGGCTCCTTCTGTCTCGCTCGCCGCGAAAGGAACGCCGGCACAGGCATCTGCACAAGTCGTGTGCGCCCTGCCCATCCTGACAAAGCACCGCCACGGCCCACCTCGATCGATCGGAGCAGATTGACTACGCGGCCAGAGCCAACGAGCGGCCATCACATTCTCGACGAGGCGATACACATACGCAGCGTATCCTGATACCTGGTACCGAGTGCCCTTCATCTCCCTGCGACATTGTCAACGCACCGACCCTTCAGTTCTCATCGACACACAGCTTCCACTCGGCTTTGGGGATCGCAACGGCACATCTACGACCCGTCAAATCTCTTCTTTCCCTATCCGGGCGTTGGCTAGAGTTGTTCACCTTCAGCAAAGGCTGATTTTGCGCATCGAAAGGCCAGGCACTCGTCGAAAGGCCAGTTACTCAGTCGAATGTATACAAGTGACCACGCTGGCAAAGCAGCAGCTGTGGTAGGAGGAGGCGGTTTCATTGACCACGCACGGAGTCTAGATCAACTCGCCGATATTGCAGCACAAGCACAGCGCAGCATGCAGCCAAGTCCGTACAGCACAGGCGCAAGCGGCTTGCTTCATCAAATACCCGCTAAACGCGATCACAACGGCCAGCGTATCAGCAGTACAAGCGAGGCGCCGGTTCGTTTACCGCCCATCACAACATTAACAAGAGCGGCGTCTCCCCTTGCCACAGCGACGCAACCTTCTCCAAGATCCTGGCCAGCGCATTCACCGCACTATGAAGTCACAGACTCAGCACATCGACCAGCACGGCCTGATCGGTTCACCCATGCAGACGGCCTTATACGAGGCCCACCACGGACGGAAGATCCCTCCATTACAGATGCTCTGCGTGCGAATGCTTTTCGCAGAGATATGGAACGTCTGGAGGATCTCAGTTCACGCCTCTACTATTTCGCTGTCCATGCGGCGCCTGGCACAGGGACGGATGCACCGAGTATGCCAACGGCACCAAAACCTGTCAGAATGCCGAGTTTGTTTGGTTTTGACGAGGCTGTTGCACAAGCACAAGAAATGGCGCATATTTTGGTGCATTGGCGAGAAGTCGATTTTCCAGGTCGTGCAGCTGCTGTCAAGCTGCAGAGCGAGTCGCGGAGAGCATCGTCGTTGGATAGGGAGGTGGTTGGACCACCTCATGGCGCTGGGTATGCGCGTGGACCAGCGTCTTTTTATAAGCAGGATTCTGGCGTGCACAGTGATTATTCACGGAGTGGTTCCGTTACTCTTGGCCATGCAGATTCGTTCTCCTCTGTGGAGGGAGCGCCTGTGCTGAGCAACAATAATCCTGTGAAAGAGCGTCGGCGGACAAGCAGTCATGGAGCACTACGACCGGGTAGTCTGCCTGAGAGCTTTGCAGCCTACAATATGACGGAAGCGATGCATTCACGAACGGCACTCGGTCGGCCTGTTGTGGGCGCTGGCCATACGACTGCATCCGCTGCTACTATGACCAGTCAAGCATCAGCAGTGAGAGTTGCGCCGCCTGGGAGATGTCATTCCTGCAATATCTCAGAGACGCCAGAGTGGCGACGTGGTCCGGATGGTGCACGAACGTTGTGCAATGCCTGCGGTCTGCATTACGCAAAGTTGACCAAGAAGAAGGCCGCTGCTGCTGCCATTGCGGCGGCGGCTGCTCAAGCACAGGCGCCAGCACAGGCACACACTCCGGCGAGTGCTGAGGGTGAAGCGCGAGCCCACTCGAATGCGAGTAATGTGACGACTGCTCCAAGTGCGTCGATGAGTCCCGTCTCAGTAACACATACGGTGGTCACTCCGAACGCTGTGGTTGCTGCAGTGCCATGGACACAGGTGAGGCCTTGATTGCAAAGCCAGGCGGGTACTAGCGATGCCGACCTTTACTGAATACCGCTGCAAGCAGTCTTTTGCCGTCCTCCCTCATGTGCACGGGCGCTTGGGTTTCTTGGTTTCAATTTGTTTTTTACCTCCATCTGGCACTGCATCTCTTGTCTGTCTGTCTCTCTTCATACTCTGCATCCATCATGACCTCTGCCACTGCTTGATCCTGCTGAATCTCCTGATTTTCTTGTTTTTGACAAAATCCACCCTTCCACCTACACCTACACCAAGTCTGACTCCATCCAGCAGTATCCCCTGCCAAGCGCCCTTCGCGTCAAGCGCCGTTTCCTAGCAGCTGGTCTGAAGGAAGCGCACTTGAAAGAACAAGCCTAGACACTGCGCATTGTGTCTACTGCGGTTGTTTCACCTAGACGGCGGATACAGTCGCGTCGCCACCACCTTGCCATAGCGTCAATGCAACAAGCAGGCGCAGACTATACATCCAATGGGCACAGTCACAGTGGTAGATATGTACAGCGCCTTTCACAACCCAGACAATACGCGTTGAATCCAATGCATGGCGCGCAACAGGAAGCAGCGTATCTACAACAACCATACCCGCAAGATCAACGGCTTGCTTATGAACAGGATGTCTATGCTGCACAGCAGCAGCAACAACAACAACAACAACAACAACACTATGCACCGGGGGTAAATAGTCCGCGTTCGCAGCTCTTGGATCGATTGAGGACTCATACGCGTCATGCATCCGTGCCGATCATGCCGCCGAACTACATGCAATCGATGTATACTCCTGATCACGCTCACTATACTGGATCACAAGAAGCATCGCTGTACTTGCCAGCGACTGGAATGACCGATCCGCACCTGTTGCAGGGATCTCGAGGACACACAAATTATGATGAGTTGTACCTACAAGAAGAGCGACGTCGCTATATGCTCCAGCAGCAGCAGAAACTCGCTCTCATTCAACGAATGCGGCAGCAGGAACAGGTCGAGGAGATGCAACAGCAGGAACGATTCATGTTGTTGCACCAGTTGAATGGGCTGTCTGTCAGTGGAGGGTATGGTTCGCCACCGGGCACACCGCAGGTCGTTGGGCCTAGTACGCAACAGGTATTCATGAGCGCGTCTGTTCAGCAGCAGCAGCAGCGTCATGCATCGCCTACGACACCTCCGACGAGCGCACGCAAGCATAACCGTCAAGAAGCAGGACAACCTCGTCGACAACCTGCTGGTCCACTAGCTTTGGACGTGCTCGCCTCACAACCACATCTCAACTTTGCGAAGCGCGCACGTCGGGGTGCTACCAAGTTTCTAGAAGCTGGCACAGCACGGCGTCATGGAGCAAGCGCCAGTGCACCTGCTGAAAAGGTTGGAAGTTTGGCTACTGGATGGGTTCCCGGTGCACGCGCCCTTGCATGAGCTCATGTCTTTTCTGAGCCTCTTTCTTCTGATCTCTCTTACCCAATTTGTCGACTACAAGTCTACTTTTGCACACGTTCACATCCGCTCATGGCATCCTCACGCAGCATTCATCGCTTCTCCCATTTAGCACACAGGATTCGGATATCCACTTCATAGCGTCTATGCCGATTAAGTTTGATTGTACAGCCTCCCGATAGTCCACATCTGCTCACTGCTTGTGATCTCCCGGATGTTCGGATGGAGGAAAAAAGAAGCGCGACGAGTTTGCGTGGGATGCCAAAGTGGCCACCACACCGCGTCTCTCAGTCACACCTTCATGCATTTCGTTCTGCTTGTCGTCTAGCCCAGTCGTGAGAGTGGAGTACGGAAGCCATGTCTGCTGGTCCATCGCGCGAAGACAGCACCACAGACTTGAGTGCAGCAGGTGGCGCTAAGAATACGCGTAAAAATGTACATTTCGATGGACTGAGAGGGACAGAGGACGGCGCTGGTGCCGCGATGACACAAATGGAAGGGTCGCCGTCAAAGGACGCATCTACACCGACTGGCAGAAAGGGCGCACTGAAGCAGCCGTACTCCAACGAGAGCATTAATGCGGCACTGGCAAAATCACTCGGTCAAACGGCGCCCATCTCCAATAAGGGCCTCTTCTTCCTGCAGGAGGAATCGGAAGACGATGAAGCAGATAGTGCCGGTAAAGGCAGAGGAACGCCAAAAGTTCCCTTCAAGAAGACGGGCATAAAAATGGGGTCCTCGCGCAGTGCACCTGTTTCACCTAACCTAAGGCCTCAGGCAGACGAGCTCGCCGCGATGCAGGATGTGGATCTGGATGCACCCAAAACACCGTCGAATGACAGCAGCAGGGTGCGTCTTGCAGATAGAAGACAAGACGGACTTGATATACCACGAATTGAATTGCCTGATGCAGGAGCTCCTGGCCGCCAAACACCAGGTGCTTACTCCCTGTACAGTACGCCTGGCGCAGGGGATACCACGATGATGGGAGGCAGCTACTTCAGAAACAAATCGGATGCTGATCTGCTTGGTGACAAGGAACAAGTCTTTCTCATGTCGGATCTGTCACGGCCTAGCTCAGCGCCACCTACTGAACAAACAGAGGCTACTGGACATGCAGCGAGCGCGACTGCAGAAGATGAAGCACACCGGAAGCTCAACTTGGAAGCGTATAAGCTTGTTCGAGCGCATACGATCCTTGCAAAGCGCGACGAGCAGGGAGCTTCTTCGCGTCGCAGCTCTTTTCAATCCACCATCAATTCAGGCACGACAACACCATATGATATGGAAGAAGACTACATCCCTGCTCCAAAACGTGTGCGAGGTGGCGTCTTGTCTAATCTTATGCAATTGTACAATAGTACTGTGTATCAGCAACCCACAGGCTCACGCGATCCAGGCAAGAGCGCCTTGCCATCCGGTGCTCAGACGCCCAAATGGCATCAAAAACACTCTCAATCACAAACATCTATTGCTGCTTTGCTGGGAGCTGGCCATGCACTTGGTAGTCTTGCGGCGAATCAACATTTACCGCTCGCCCATTCCCGAAATGGTAGCATGACGAGCTTACCGGATGCAGTCTCTGATGCGGCACATGCTGTGCGGCCTCCTACGCCGAAACGTAAGCACTCCGGTGGTCTTGCCTCCGCCGTCAAGTCTCACTTGGGAAACACACGCGGTCATGCTGCACGGCTGGATGCAGAGTTGCGCGTGACCATGGCAATAGCTGATGTCTTGCATCGTCAACAGTTTGTGGTCAAGTTGTGCAAAGCGCTCATGCTCTTTGGTGCACCAACGCATCGACTTGAAGCATATCTCAAGATGACAGCGCGTGCACTTGAGATCGATGCACAGTTTCTGTATATCCCGGGATGCATGGTTGTTGCATTTGAAGACAGAGCAACGCACACAAGCGATGTCAAGATCATCCGTGTGGACCAGGGGATTGATATTGGGAAGCTAGAGCGCGTGCATCTTGTGTACAAGAATGTGGTGCATGGTGTTGTTGATGTCGAGCACGGTATTGCTCAACTCGACACGCAAATGGAATGCCCTCAGCTCTACAAACTTGGCTTTGTCTTGTTTGCCTATGGGCTTGCTGCCGTCTGCGTTGGACCCTTTGGTTTCGGTTCAAGCTTTATTGACTTGCCAATACAGTTTCTACTGGGCCTCATTGTAGGTGTGCTTCAGATGGTGGTTGCACCACGTTCACCCCTGTATGCGAATGTTTTTGAGATTCTCGCCACCGTTGTGGTGAGTTTTCTTGGACGCGGCTTTGGTTCCATCCCGAAACCAGGACATCCTGGCGAGCGGCTCTTTTGCTTTGCAGCACTGGCCCAGAGTTCCATTGCACTCATTCTGCCAGGTTATATGGTTCTATGTGGCGCACTCGAGTTGCAGTCAAAAAGCATCGTTGCGGGCTCAACCCGTTTGTTTTACGCTATTGTCTACTCTCTCTTCCTTTCCTTTGGCGTTACAATTGGCAGTGTCCTCTATGGCTGGTTCGACAGCGGTGCAACAACCTCGACCACATGCAGCAGCAACATTTCTCCATGGTGGCGATTCTTGTTTGTGCCAGGCTTCACCTTGTGCTTACTGATTGTCAACCAAGCTCGACCAAAACAAATGCCCATTGCTATTTTCATTGCCGGTATTGGTTATTTGACCAATTACTTTACACTACAGAAGTTTGGTGCTGCACAAGTCAGCAATGCACTTGCAGCCTTTGCCATTGGTACCTTGGGCAATCTCTACTCGCGCATTGGGCACGGTTTGTCGTTCACGGCGGTCTTGCCCTCTATCTTCGTGCAAGTGCCTTCTGGTCTCGCTAGTTCATCCTCCCTTGTCAGCGGCCTCGAGCTGGCCAACTCCATCCTGAACAAGACGGCCAATAGTACCTATGGTGGCGATACCATCGGAGCGAGCGGTGCAGGAGCGTTGCAGTTTGGCTATGCCATGATTCAAATTGCAGTGGGCTTGTGCGTGGGTCTTGCTGCGTCGGCCCTCGTCGTCTATGTACCTGTGTGCTGGGGAAACAACAAGCGTACTGGCATGATGACTTTTTAACGATCATCTGTACACTTCTTTGCTATAGACTTTCATATACGATGATGATACATGGTGCAGATACATGCTGAACGGCATTACACGGCACTCGTCCACCTGATGCCTGATTGCCGCTTCGAGCTCGAGTCGCTGGACAAGCGGGCAGCACTTAATTATGCGGTGTGTGTTGTATGCGGCTCCTGTGATTGGCTGTCTGCGCGCTGTCCGTTGGGCTGCCAGATCTGTCGCACGTTTCTCGCTGGCAGAGTGTGGAGCCGGACCGACGACGACCTAAGACCTTCTTAAACCTTCCTCTCACGGACAAGGGCAAGCCAATGAACGCTTGCGTGCTGCCTGCACAGGTCTCATTCGCTACATCCGACCGGTGGCCTGCCAAACGCAGGCGATATCACCCCGGGTACGAGGCCGTGAGTCGAGACACACGGATCGTCATGATGGCCATGGAGGTCATTGGAAGCTCACCTTGCCTATTTAAGTGCCGGCTTCGCCAGTTACCCTTGAGCAGTGTCTGACCATGAAGTTCACTCTCTTTGCTGGCACTGCCGTTGCAGTCAGCTTGCTCGACAACCTTGCCTTCCATTCGCCGTCATTGCTCCACCCTGGACTTGGCCATGATGTAGAAGCCCTTCACGAGCGTCTGTTTAAGCGCACCTTGGACGAGAATGGCGAAAGCTACTTGCCGACCTTGTTGAATGGCAATGTCAATTATACAGGTGCCGTCAACTTTACCCACGGCGTCGCTTCAGGTGACCCTGACAGCAACTCAATTATCCTCTGGACTCGTATTGCGCCAAGCGTCAATGACACCAATGCTCCAATTGCTTTGCGGTATGAAGTCTCGACAAGCCCGAATTTTACTTCCATCACCACAAACGGAAGCATCTACACAACACAGGAGGTCGACTATACTGCAAAAGTTCTTGCAAAAAGTCTAAAGCCTTGGACATGGTACTACTACCGCTTCAAGTCTGGCAATGCAACATCGCCGATTGGCCGCTCCAAGACTCTGCCGGCAGCCAACTGGACTGGTGAGGGAGATTCGCTAAAGTTGAATGTCTTCTCCTGCTCAAATTACCCATTCGGCCACTTCAACGCCTACGGCAACGCAGCAAAGAAGGACGTCGATTTCTCAGTCCACCTTGGAGACTACCTATACGAGTACCCTCCTGGCGAGTATGATCTTGGCAATATGACCGATACCATTGGACGCACAGATAAGCCCGCTAAAGCCATCACATCTCTGAACGACTATCGCACGCGCTACAAGCATTATCGCGACGATCCTGACCTCGCAGAAAACCACCGTCTCTTCGGTTGGTTCTTGACGTGGGATGACCACGAGGTGGCCGACAACAGTTGGAGGGAGGGCTCAGCAGAGTCTTCCAACACGAATGTCACAGTGGATGGCGTCTCTTTTGATGCAAGAAAGGCAGCGGCTGTTCGAGCTTACTACGAGTACATGCCCATTCGACCCCACCTTCTCACCAACAATCTGCGTTTGTACCGTTCCTTCCAGATTGGTCAATTGGCAGACTTGTCTATGCTCGACACGCGTCAGCGCGACCGTGACCTGACTGATTTGTACACCAATACTGCATATGTCACCAGCATCAAGGATGATGAGAAGCGTTCCATGATGGGTCTTGAGCAGGAGAACTGGTTCAATGATCACATGCGATCAGCCAGTGTTCGTAATGCCACTTGGCGAGTTATCGGCCAGCAAGTGGTCTTTTCTCATCTTAACTACTCTGCATCCAACCAGAACGTGGATGCTTGGGATGGCTACACTAGCAACCGAAACAGAATGCTCTCGACTCTAGCATCGCTCAATACCAGCAATAACATCATCCTTGCTGGCGACTCCCACGTCAACTGGGCCTTTGATCTCAAATTCGAAAAGGGTGCCTCGAAGGATGGCAACTTCAACGCTTCGTACAGCGACCTCGGTGTTGAAATCGCCGGAACAGCCATCTCATCGCCAACACCATTTGGACGTACAGCGACTCAGGGTACACTTAGAAATGTCAGTGAAGGTCTTGTTGATCTGAACCCACGTCTGGTGTATGCTGATACAGGTTACCGTGGCTACTACTCCATGCAGCTGACCCGCTCAAACATGACTGTGCAGTTCTTTGCAGCACCAGACTTGATGTCTCGCAACACCCAGGAGATCGCTGGACCTGTTTTGGCATTCCAAAAGGACGGCAATGCATTGCAGCGTGTCTTGCCAAGCAATAATAATGCTACCTTGCCTTATGGTGCCATCAAGAACACGACGGCTGTTGCTGCTAACCTGTCTTCGCCCTTCAAGAACAGGAATTCAACTGTCATCTAAACTTCTTGTTCTTATCTAGAATGTACTCTATTTGTATGAATTGCTTTCCTCTTGAATCCTTCTAGATTGCTTGAAAGTATTTCTGTCTGAGGCATTGGCGCAGCTCCTGATTGACATGGGTATAGGTAGCTGTAATGACCATCACTTGGTTAATGCCATTTAAGGTCTGACGAAGAAGGACTTCATAGCAAGAAGCCAGTAGATGCAGCATACAGCATCGCACTGTTAGTTTGTCTGGTGTCCGGTGCTCGCCTCAGCCTGTTGTGGCTGGAATCTATCTTCACCCTTCAAGGCCTCGATTTTGACCACTCATACACCGTGCTAAGATGATTGAACGGATACGGGGTACAGACCTTGCAAAGCTCAAGCAGCATATCATTTCTAGACAGCCTTGTATTCTAGAACAGCTGCCAGAAGAATTTGCCTCTCTACATGAGCTGACCAACTTCCAAAGGCTGAATGAACTTGCTGGAAATGTCAAAGTCGCCGTGGAGCCCATGTCGGCAGATGGACGGTTTGGCACTGGAGCAAGCAAGAAGGAGATGAAGTTTGCTTCTCTCTTGAAAGATCTCCAGCGTGGCGAACAGCTCTACTTGACTGCACAGTATAAAGACCATGATGAAGACTCCATCCTAGCTGAACCTCTCGAAACACTCCAGGACAAGATCGACTTTCCGGTACAACCCATCGCTGCAGGTGATCTCATGGTTGCCAAAGTCAATCTCTGGCTCGGTGCATCAAAAGAACAACGCAGTAGCGGCTGCCACCATGACTTTCACGATAATTTCTACTGCTTGCTTTCCGGTAGCAAGACATTCCGACTATTTGCGCCTACAAAGGAGAATACTGAGCGACTCAAACTTCATGGTCAGGTCGTGCAACGATTTGACAATGGCTTGGTCGCATACGATACATTGCTCCGTAGTGATGGCTTGACTGGGCTAGCAAAGGCAACCATTCACCATCAGATATGCGTGCAGAACATGAGAGCACTCACGAGTATGACCGGAAAAGCTTTTGAGGACGCTCAAGAAGCATTGGAAGAAGCGGAGGACGAAATGCTCAACTGCCAACTTGATGCTGGCGTGTCGGCAGAGGAAGATGACTACGAGGACGAGGTATCTGTACAACAACCCTCGTCGGAGGAAGACACGTCTGGGGACGAGCAATTTGATGCGATCGAAGATGAATGTCCGCCACCTTCATTTTCTACGCTGAGCTCCGAGCAGGTTCAAGAACTAGTGGACGAGTACGGCGAAACAATCTCGCTGGAGCGTGGCGAGATGCTGTACCTGCCGGCGTCTTGGTTTCATGAAGTCATTTCTCATTCTGGAAAAGAAGATTATCACATGGCGCTCAACTACTGGTTCTATCCTCCAGACAATGGTAATGGTGGCTATCTCGCGACACAAGTTTTTGATGAGCTGCGTCGGCGTTTCAGAGAGAACCGACCAAGAGACCAACGATTCGACGACCTACAAGGGTCCAAGAAGAGACAGAAGACTGACAGCAGTCCTTGATGCCCGGCGAATGATGATATGCTCTACGTGATTGGCTTGCTTGAAGCTTGTTCTGTTCCGACTTTTTTGCATTCTAATCCTGGGCACGTTTATGTGACAGTGTTGCACTCTTTTACACGCATGCCTATGCACAGTCGACGCTTCAATGCTATCACATTGACTTCCAATTTATGTCGATCCGAATGTGGCTCTTCACCTGGCATGCATTGGCGATCTGTGGATCTAGACCCAGCAATTATCACACTGAAGCCTCTCGAGAAAGTTTATCCCGGAACCTTGAACCGACATTGCTGCTATCACATCAAGTCTTCGAGGTTCAGACTTAGTCGAGTTGATCATCATTCTGTCCCGTTATATCTTGAGAGCCAGCCTCTAATAGACAGTTCTTTGTATGATGTCTTGCTGAACACGGTGAGGCTCAAATGTGCTCCTCCGAGTGTGTGCATTGTGAGCTGGAAAGCAGGCACAGATCTACAAGCAGAGGCCAAGCGGTTACAATTACTGATTGGTGTAATGGCGAAACTGGATTAAACTTGACAGGTCTGCTCTGATTCATTGCTACCTGTCACACACTCGCGACCATACATGGACTCCGTCGTGCGATAGTACATGATTTGCCGATCATGGAAGTCGAGACGTGCAATCACTGCTCATCGTCCAGCGTCTCCCAGAGCTTCCGAAGTTGCCCTTGGTCTCATTCGTGGCTTTCCTCTGCTGGCGAATTGCGGGGAAAACTGGACGTGTCAGAAATCTGGCAGGTGACCGACCACACGCATGGCCGTTTCGCTCGTGTCGTCACTCTCGCCGTAGCGGTTCCGCAGAACGACGGAGGGCTTGCAAGAATCACGAAAGTCCTTCCGTATTTCATTATGCCCGGCCATTACAAAAGGTCCGGCCCACGCAGCAGATGTGCGAATCACTCTGTCACCCATGCTCTTCACCGTCACTCTCCTTGGGCTCGCTGCTTCGGCAGCAGTCAATGAAAAGCGCCAGCTCCTTGGTGCTCCTGTTGTCCAACTCGACACAGCAACCGTGACTGGATCAACGCTCCTAGGCATTGACTCGTTCAACGGCATTCCATTTGGTATGTTTACAGTGGCCGATAGCCATCTCTGACCATAGCTCAACCTCCTGTTGGCAACCTCCGTCTACGCCCTCCTCAGCCTATTGCCGGCAACTTGGGCGCCGTCGCGGCCGTTGGCATCGCCAAATCTTGCCCTCAAGTGTTCCAGAGCAGCGATTTGAACCAGCTGCCTCCTGGCGTTGTCCAGACGTTGCTCAATACGCCACTGGTGAACGCTGCTTCTCAACAATCTGAAGATTGTCTCACATTAAACATCCAACGGCCCTCCGGTACAAAAGCTGGTGACAAACTCCCAGTCTTCTTCTTCATCTACGGTGGTGGTTTCGGTTTCGGAGGTAATAATTGCTAGCCATTAGAGCAGCAGCTGCGGTTGTCTGCTCAAATGTGCCGCTCATTCATCTATGTTCAAGAGATGCTAACGCGTCGACTAGGTACAAACACGTACGATGCGTCTGGTATCATTAGGGCCTCCTTGCCATCTGGGCCAGTGATCTTTGTCGCTGCCAATTACAGACTTGATGCTTGGGGTTTCTTGGCTGGCAAAGAGGTACTTAGGGACGGTGTTTCCAACTTGGGTCTCCTCGACCAGCGACTTGCGCTCCAGTGGGTCGCAGACAACATTGCCAAGTTTGGTGGCGATCCCTCAAAAGTGACTATCGGAGGTGAATCTGCCGGTGCCATCAGTGTCTTTGACCAGATGGCTTTGTATGGTGGAAACAACAGGTACAAGGGCAAGGCTCTTTTCCGTGGCGCCATTATGGACTCTGGCTCTGTCATTCCAACGGATCCCGTAGATGGAGTCAAGGGTCAAGCCATCTACGCTCAGGTCGTCAACGCTGCTGGGTGCGCTGGGGCATCAGATACGTTGCAGTGCTTGCGTGAGGTGCCCTATGATACATTCTTGCGTGCGGCATCCTCAGTGCCTGGTATCTTTGACTACACATCCGTGGCACTCAGCTACCTGCCTAGGCCTGATGGCATTGTCCTGCCCGACTCGCCAGCCAAGCTTGCTCAACAAGGACGTTACGCCAAGGTGCCACTCATTATCGGTGACCAGGAGGACGAAGGCACACTCTTCTCACTTGTGCAAAACAACATCACTACTTCAGAGCAAATCTCGGACTACTTGCAAAAGTACTTCTTCCTTGATGCTCCTCGCGCAACGATTGATGCTCTTGTGGCTTCGTACCCAGATGATCCTTCTGCTGGCTCGCCATTCCGCACTGGGCCCCTCAACAACTTCTACCCGCAGTACAAGCGACTTGCTGCTCTGCTTGGTGATGCCGTCTTTACGCTCACTCGACGCGTGTTCTTGGAGTACACCTCGAAGACTGTGCCCAATACGTGGAGTTACCTTTCCTCTTACTTCTATGGCACTCCTTTCTTGGGCACCTTCCATGCAAGTGACATTCTTGCCTTGTTCTATACCCCTGGTTACCCACAAGCAACTATCCAACGCTACTACATCAACTTCATCAACAACCTCGACCCAAACGTTGGTGCCACGCCCGCGTTGCAATGGCCGTCATGGACCAAGACTAAGCAGTTGCTCAACATTGAGGCCTTCTCAAGCAAGCTCATCCCAGACACCTTCCGACCTGCAAGCGCTGCTATCCTGCGCAACAATGTCAACTCCTTCAACATCTAGCCCCTGATCACCTGTGTATGTATCTTGTCCTTGGTCAGCTCGTTTAGTCTTTAAAAGCTATTTGTATATACATGTCATAGTCGCTACGAAGCTGGTCCAACTACACGAATCATGCGACTACTGCCTTGCCCTTGAACGCGAACACCACCTTCCGCTTCGAGCGCACGCAAGCACTCGTTGATCTCATGTGCCTCGACCGTAGCATTCGACTGGTCATTGACGCTCTTGAGCAAGTCTGAGAAGCGTACTTCACGCGCCACACCAATAAGACGCTTGACTTCCCGCTGCAAGTCGACTTTTGCACGACGTTGCGCAGCAGAGGTACCGACATTGATTAGATCAAGGTCGATACGACCCGTTGCCTTGTCTGTTGCATATTCCTTGATGGCAGCCTTGATGAGCCGCGTGGCTTCCTGAACGTCAGCCAGCACAACTTCGCTCGACAAACGCATCTTTGCGTGTGCTTCAGACAACCGAATCATACTCTCGAGTTGACGCGTCGTGGCGGTGATACGCTTCTCTGCTGCACGCACATCTTGACCAAGCTTGCGCATCTCGACATAGGCGCGCACGAGCTCATCACCTGCTTCAGCACTCATCTGTGGCTTGATTTCATTGCGAGCATAAGAGATGTAGCTGGTGAGGAGGTCCACTGGGATGGTGAATCCTGTTGCTGCAGATTGTGTCCGGTCAGCGAGATACATTCCCACCAGATGCTTGGCGAGCCTTCGATCTGCCGTCTCATCAATCTTGTCGAGCACGAGGTACACGAGATCGAAACGCGAGAGGAGTGTAGGCGGCAAGTCAATGTTTTGTGGGACTGGCAAGTTTGGGTTGTACTTGCTGCCGATTGGATTGGCAGAAGCCAGGATACTTGTACGGGCATTGAGTGTTGTGATGATGCCAGCTTTCGCCACCGAGACAGTCTGTTGTTCCATTACTTCATGCAGCACTGAACGCGTCGACTCAGACATCTTGTCGAATTCATCAATGCAGCAGACACCGCCATCTGACAGAACGAGTGCACCAGATTCAAGCACGAGCTGTTTCGTATCCGCGTCACGCGTGACATAGGCAGTAAGACCAACGGCAGAGGATCCCTTACCAGAGGTATAGACCCCGCGTGGTGCAATCTTGTGGACGTATTGTAAAATTTGCGACTTTGAGGTACTTGGATCGCCACACAGCAAAACATTGATGTCGCCTCTGTATCGTGGTGCAGCACCGCGCGTGAAGACCTTGTTGGTACCTCCGAACATTTGCAACAAAATGCCCTTCTTGACGTCTTCCATCTCCCAAATGCTAGGAGCCAATGAACGAGCCAGCACTTCATAGCAGTCGTCGCGCTCAGCGATTTCCTTGATCTTCTCAATCTCATCTGCGGAAATCTTGCGAATCTGTTCAGTTGTGTCCTCCTGCATCAGCTCGTCCGTCAGTGTAGAGATGTCCTGGCCAAGTCGCTTGCGGTCCGTTTTGGAAATGTGCACAACATCAACATAAGTCTTGAAGAGTGTCTTGACAGCCCGCAGACGTGGGTTGAGGCGTACTGGGACGGACCTGAAGATGCCCGTCACCTCGACACGATCACCCGCTTTGCAAACATCGACAATCTCATCATACGCACACAAGCTAACGGCATGCGGTGTTTGACCATCAGGAATGGCGTCAGGGGTTTCTTGCAGCTTGACGAGTTGCTTGTCGCTAAACTCGCTGCGGTTGTGAATTAACACCATGCACTCTGATTGACCACATTGACGACGTGGACAGACGGTGGGTTCCATGATGCGTCCGCGATCAATCTCCACATTGGTGGTATGGTTGCAGATGTCACACTTGAAGAAGGCCACCTTCATATCTGGGATGATAGGTGTTGAACGAATGACGAGACCCTTAACACAAACAAGCTTATCGATGTCTCCAGGGTTCAGTTCGCGCATGTTGAGACTCGTGCCGAGGTTGAATGGGCGAATCTTGTAAATTTGACGTTCCACATCGCCTATCTCTTCCGCAGAGGCATTTTCCTCGACGAGGATCTCGAGTATCACGTCCTTCAGCGTCTGATCAAAGATGGGAATGATTTCTTGAGGATAGTTTTTAAGTTGGTTTGAGAGCTTTTTGGTGATCGGGTACGCGGCCAGATCTTGGACATCCAGATTCAGATTTGCCAATCCCAATTGACGTATTTGATTGACCTTGTCAAAGTAGATGGTCTCCTCGCCCTCTCCAGCTTCAGGCACTTCGCCTTGCGCAATCATGCGATACTTTGGCTTGAAGGAGGTCAAGAATGTGCGAAAACTCTGTATACTTTCTGCAATGGAGACATTCGTCCCCCAGATAACGCGAACTCCTTCTTCAGGTTCAGCTTGATCAGATTGCTGCATGGCAGACAAGACTGAGCGACGCGACGGGGTTTGCGCAGCATTGATATCACCGCGACGGGAACGCGGTGTACCAGCCGTCACTGCCGTCAAATCACTGCGCAAAGCAGCAGAGCCATATCGAAGGGGCGATGAACCACGGGCGCGCGCTGAGCTGGGTGCGGGACGCGGTGTTGCGGCATCACTGCCAAGAATACGCTGCGAGACTGCAGAGGAAGGGAAGAAGAGAGGCGAGCTTGCGCCATTATGTGCAGAGCGAGCAGGCGTCCCATTTGCTGCCTGTGTTCGTTCTTGCGGCTCTGAAGCAGCTGGAGAGCTCATGTGTAGCGTGTCGATAGGGCTCTTGGTCGCGTCTTTAACATTCACAACGCGAATTTACAGACGAGACACGTGAGGGGAGAGTTCGCGACTATTTGGCTTCAAGAAGGTGGAACGGAGAGCAGTGAGCACCTTATATTGAGATTGAGGCGCCTGAAAGGTCAATAGCTGGGCCTGGCTGCAAGCATGGTCGCTTCAATCACTAGAGGCATATATATATATAGGAGAAAAAAAAAAGTGAGCCCTGCGGGACTTGAACCCGCACTTCTTTCGAAAGCTGAGGACGTCAAAACTTAAATCAGCCGCGTATACCGATTCCGCCAAAGGCTCGCCGAGATTGCATGGCGCCTAGGTAAACCATGAATGAAGCTTCAACAGTGCTTATATAAGCAAATCCTATCTGCAAGCTCAATCGTCTTAGCTCTACGTAGCCTTCAGATTATGGAAGGTGACTCTTACAGCTTGGCGATGCTCTCAGCTGTCTGTTTGCCATCCAAGTTCGGCAAACCAGGGTAGTTCTTCCTCGTGATCAGCGAGGGCTTGATGACATCGCCAATCTTCTCCACGGCCACCCTGTTCAAGGTGCCTTGCTCACCACCAGACAGCTCGTCTCCCGGCAACACGACGTACCCTTTTTGCTTCGACATATCTGGCAGGAAGGCCTCAACTTTGCGGCTACGAACGTCAGCAGAAAAAAGGTCTTTGCGGTTCTTGAAGAGTGCCAAGTCATGCAGAATATATAGCTGCGGCAAGAACAAGATGATTTTCCCTGCACGGTACGCTGCAATGGCTTCATCTGGAGTGAAGTGCGAAATTTCAAGCGTCTCTGAGTTGTCTTGTCTTGCAGGAAGTGTCTGCGCACTGGGAACCTCGTGCAGGAAGAAGTGGGCATCGAAACGCTTTGGTAGCATCACAGGTGTGATCCAGCGAGAAAAGTAGACGACATCGTCTAGTGGCAACGCTGCCTTGCCTTGTTCCAGCATCTTGTAGAACTCGGCGGCACTCTTATTAGCACGCTGACGGGCCTGTTTGCGTGACCCAGACTTTGAAAAGTCAATAGGCGGTGTTGTGTGCAAGATACCCGTCTCCTCAAATGTCTCACGAAAGGCACATCGCTTGAATGCCTCGAGGGATGGGTTGTCGATAGAGTTGGGTTGATTGGGTGCGAGCGAAGCTGCATCAACAGCGGTCGTTGACGCACCTACCATCTGTGCAGCAGGATCACTGGAGCTGGTACCGACCTTGTCAATGGGTTCCAAGAGGCCGCCAGGAAAGACGCTGGCACTGGCAAAGCTGGCCTTGTCATTGCGCCTAACGAGGACGATGCGGTAGTCATAGCCCTGAACGCGCTTTGTAAGCGGCGAGACAATAATCAAGCACGCAGACGGCCGTATAGCCTTGACGATCTTCTGGGTCGACATAGACGCGTCAATGAGCAGATGACTCTGAGATCAGACCTCAAGTACTGGTTATCAGAGAGTCTGAGCTCGAGAGTGATTGCGGGGTCGTCGGCAGCAACCGAAAAGGGGAAATCAGATGGGACAGCACGACACAATCGAGATCGTATCGGTACCGCACTTGTCTCCTACCAGAACAGCCCAGTCTCATTTATTTATACAAGAGCCCATGTAGTACCATCATGTCGAGACACTGCGTCTCTGGTAAGCCTATCGTCAACAAACTTGTCCGCGGGTGCTTGAGCGTCATGCTCCAGGCTGAGATTACACCGCCGAACTTGATTTGTCCAAGATAATACTTGCGAAAGAAGCGACGCTTTGTTGAACGATCCTCCAGATGTGTGCTAACGTTAGATGTCTCAGAAGCAGGCAAGTTTTCTTTTTAGTTAAGATCATTGGCTAACAGCAGGAAGCTCAAAACGAAGTCCTCGAGATCGATGGAATCGATAGCGCACTACTACGGAAGATCGACTTACGTGTGGTGCCAATGATCACTATGCTCTACTTCTTCTCCTTTCTGGATCGAACCTCCATTAGCAATGCGCGAGTCGCAGGTCTGCAGACTGATCTGAAGCTCTCCAACACGCAGTACAACATAGCACTGTCTGTACTTTTTGTCAGCTATGTCTCGTGGGAAATTCCAAGCAATTTGCTGCTCAAACGTTTCAGTCGGCCAAGCTTGTACCTTCCAAGCATTGTGCTAGCCTGGGGCATCATTACAACATTGACTTGTCTTGTGCAAAATTTTGCCGGTCTCGTCACTTGCCGTATCTTTCTAGGTTTCACGGAGGCTGGTCTGTTTCCAGGCGCCATCTTTTACCTCTCACTCTGGTATCAACGTCGCCATCTGTTGCTGCGCGTCGCGATCTTCTTTTCTTCTGCAACTTTGGCAGGAGCGTTCAGTGGCCTGCTAGCAACAGGTCTCACCAAGCTCAACAAACGCGGCGGCCTTGAAGGCTGGCGATGGCTTTTTGCAATCGAGGGGCTCATGACTATTACCGGAGCTATTATCGCCTTCTTCTTTCTTGCAGACTTTCCAGCGACTGCCAAATTCCTGTCACCCGACGAACGTCTGCGTGTCGTACAGACGCTGGAGAAGGATTGGTCTGGGCACAAACTTGAAGGTGGTTTGGACTGGCATCAAGTACGCAAGGCCTTCAAAGACTACAGAGTCTATCTCTTTGGCTTGCTCTGCATTGGCATTGCCCTGCCCACTTTCTCCTTTGCACTCTTCCTCCCGTCCATCATCTCCGCCATGGGTTTCTCCGCCATCTTGGCACAGGCACTCACTGTTCCACCGTATGCTTGTGCTTTCTTCAGCTGCATCGGTACATCCTACCTCTCTGACCGGACTCAGCGTCGCGCACCTTTCATTCTATTCTGGACAGTGGTTGCCATGGTTGGCTACATCATCCTCCTGGCAACCAACACCAAGACTCAACCGGCGGTGCAGTACTTTAGTGTCTTTCTCTGTGCAACAGGTATTTTCACTGCATCGGCACTCAACATTGGCTGGCTCTCGAATCAAATTCCTAATGCTTCGAAACGAGCAGCTGGCGCAGGGTTCCAACTGTCTATAGGACAACTCGGTGGTGTGGCAGGTGCGTACATTTACCCACGAACAGATGCGCCTCGGTATAGGACAGGGCATGCCACTGCATTAGGGTTTCTGTGCCTAGCCCTTCTCTCGACTTCCGCCATCTGGGTCGTCTTGGCAAGGAGTAACCGGCAGATTGACGAGGCTGTCGCTCGTGGTGAATTGAACGAAGGAAGTGAGGAGACATTCAGGTATACGCTTTGAGTCAATATCATACTTTGAGACCCTATGAGATACTTGATCTGATAATTTAGAGGGCAGCAAGCGTCTTCTCCACAGAAGTCTCCTTGACATCAGGAGGGCTGGCCTCAACAGCAAAGTGTTTGACCTTACCGTCATCCACAACAGCCACGTATCGGTTAGAACGGTGGTTACCAAGCAAACCAGATGCATCAAAGAGCAAGCCAGTTTGTTTGGTGAAGTCACCTGTCGAATCAGCAACAAAGTGGACACCAGACTTGCCACCGCCAAGCTTCTCCTTCCAGGCTTCCATCACAAACGTGTCATTCACCGAGACCACGTAGATCTCGTAACCCTTCTCCTTGAATGTCTCGGCCTTCTCAAGATAGCCAGGGACCTGGTTCGAGCTTTTGGTTAGTCAATGAATAAAAGGAATAGACAGATGAACGTACCACGATGGCGAAAAAGCGGCAGGCACAGCGACAAGAACATACTTGCCGGATGTAGGCAAAGTTATAGTCTTGTCGGGAGCTCCTTCAGCAAGCTTTGAAGAGGTGGGCACGGTAGATCCAACAGAGAGAGTCATGATTCGATAGTAGTCTTGGTTGTGGTCTTTGGCTACAATGGATTCGCGGGGAGTGGTGACGAGGCGCGCCGTAAGGCAGTCACAAATGGATCTCTTGACTCATTGTCTTCTTTAGCAATCTTGCTGGCGTATGCTAGCATGCTCATCGTTGTGTTCATTCTGACTGCAGACCACGACGGATCATACCACTACTGTCATAAGCTTCGCTGCAACGGCAGCACTGCAAAAGAATTAAACCTCAAGACCACCCAAGGATAACATTTCGCCATGACCCAAATGGTGAGTAGAAGAGATGCAATGAAGGAAAGGGTAGACACCAGGCTGTTTCGGTGAGATTTGTACATCGCAGGAGAGTCCACCGATATATCGCATTGTGTGGCGACGCTGCGTGTCTCAGGCTCTCGCAGCTCGGAAATCTGTGTAGCTGCGTCTTTCATCTTAATCTCTGGATCCCGTTGCGTAGGAATGCTTCGGCGTAGCAGCGCTGTGGGTGAGGTGCTGAGGTGATGAAGCATACGCTCGCACATATCCACCATGGCCACTTCCTTGTTTGATTGCTGACAAGCCTCGCCCTCAAGAAACCCATCCAAACGGTTGAAAATGCCTTGCCAGTGATGGTCATCGAGCACTGAGCCATGTTGCAGATTCTCGACTGCATAAGCACTCCATAGTATTATGTCTCGATCTACAGAGCTTTGCGACACATCTTCAGCAGAATTCATTGATGTTGTCACACTTGTGCGTATCCAGTCACTCTTATTGACGATGCGCTCGACATCATAGCAGGAAAACATTGCAGCTTGCAGTAAGCTGGTCGAGTAGTCTTCCCTTGGTAGTGTGCGTAATGCCCAGTTGTGCATCAATGAGGAGCGAGTTGCATCATGCAAAGTGAAGCATTTGTCTAGCTTCTCTGC
The DNA here is from genome assembly GCA_003568695.1 of Protomyces arabidopsidicola. Taxonomy (NCBI): domain Eukaryota; kingdom Fungi; phylum Ascomycota; class Taphrinomycetes; order Taphrinales; family Protomycetaceae; genus Protomyces; species Protomyces arabidopsidicola. Next base: position 220,219 of record QXMI01000092.1, read on the forward strand.
CAGTAGCGCTTCCAACGCAGGGGGAACTTTACGGAAAAGTCGTGACAAAAGAGAGCGTGCCTTTTGCACAGGTACCCAGAGCTCGACAATTTCGGGCCCAGAGACACCGAGTGATAGAAAGAAGTCGATGCCACGTTCAAGTTTACAGCTCAGGAGACCGCTGACGAGTGTTTGTCCCGCTAGGTGGAGGATGCGAGCGAAGGAAACAAGATGATCCCGCTCCGGATCAAAGGTGCGCACGATGGCAACCTCATCAATCACCGTGACAAGTGCAGCTATACGGTGCGAAGAGGAGCCAGCTGATGGCAGCAGGTGAAAAGACAGATGCGCATCTCTTGGAAGCATTTATTGAAAAGTGGTGGTCATGCAGCTAAAAAGACTATATTCATATCGCCAAAATGAGGATGTAAGGTGACCCTCACACAGCTCACGTCTCGTCCATCGAAAGGTCAAAATCCAGCACACCTCGCTGCAGATCCTGCTCCAGCATAAGAAATCCACGGATGATGCCAAAACCAACAGCCTCACCTCGCTTGATGGCTTCGCCATCGTAAACTTGCTTGAAGCCACGAATAAACCCAGGCAAGCCTGAGACAAGACCACGACAACGCCAACCCTTTGCAATGGCAATCAGGGACTCCAGTGAACCTGCAATATATTGTGCAATTCTATCGCTGAGCGGGGGTGACAGATCAGACATGGCTTGGCGGAGAAGAGCAATGTGCAGGTTAATACCAAGCGTGTAATCATCAAAGAGACGACAACTCAAAGCAGACATGTCCATAGCAGCTGTGTACGCCTGGGGAAATCGGCCAAGTGCTTTATTGCTCAGTACAAGCACATCAAGTGGCACAATCGTCGCGAAATGGTACTGTGTGCGTTGTGTCTTTTCATAGGTTGCTCGCAACTGTCTCAAAAATGCCTCGGTCTCGCCAACAAGCTTAAACAAGTCATCTCTCAGATTCTCGACCTTGGTGCGCCATTGATCTTGCAAGACTCGACGCTCTTCCACAATATCGGGATACTTGTCGAGTTCTTCTTTTTCGACCATACACACCTCACAAGCACAAGTGAAGCCGAAATCTTGGCATGCCTCTTGTCTCGCCTTGAATGGCTGAAAACGGTGCACATAGCCAAGCGTCAGCTCCTCATCCTTGTCAATGTCTCTATTCGCTTTGATGATCATGATATCACCCATAAAGATCCTGGAGCAATTATTGAGGCAGCTGTGGTTGAAGTAGCTCGGCATGTGCCAGAATCCCCGGGCGCCATCTTCTTGGGGTGGAATATCTTGCCGCTGGAAGAGGGTTGGCAACTCAATTTCGCTATCCTCCAAGGCAAATGAATTGTATTGTATCATCTTTCGAAGTTGGTGAGATGAGAGCGTGGCTTTTGATGTGCGTGAAAATTCTTCGCCAGCATACAGCTGTGACCATTGCTCGCACATCGTTTTTGAAGCATGCGCGCTCTGAGCAAGAGCGTCGAGTAGATTGGGAGATTGTGTCGTACGTACAGTCTTGTCGACCAGGTCAATAACGGGCACATCCGTCAAGCGAGCCTCACTCGGTAGCTGCAATGCCGCTGCTTTCGCCACCATAATCAAATCACCGACTTGCATGGATCGTCTCGCGAATAGACCAATGCCGGCGCCCGACACTTCCCGCCTCTCGATGTAGGGGCTGTTGTAATTGGCAAAATCAACGCGCGGACCTTGCTTAGCGCATTCATGTAACCGATCCCAGTCCTGCCAGGTAAACTGACCGCGTGCTTCTCTAAGCCGCAGCGTAAGGCGACTAAGCAGACCTCGCAGGGCTTGTGGTGATGAATCCGTCAATCTCATGGATTCATCACGCAAGAATGTTTCCAGGTAGGTGTTTGTGAAATCGCGCAGTCCGTACAGGGCTACTGCTTTTCGGTAGCGTGCTTTTGCATTGAACTTGCTAATGCCGAGGACTTGGTCGCAGTAGCGAATTGCTTCTTCATAGCGATGCAATTCTATCAAGACAGCAGCAATATTGAGCCAGAGCGATAATTGAAGTTCTTGGTTTTTGGATCGAATGGACTGCCATGCACGTAGCGCGCTGTTGTAGCGTTTCTGGCGGAATGCCTGGTTGCCAATTTGCTTCATGGCCTCATCGTCACGGGCCTTTTCTGAAAATTTCACATCGATATCGGAAGGATGTTCGATGCGCAAGACTCGAGATTGCTGTCTTGAAGACAAGGTCAGGTAGGGTGACTTGATTGAGAGAAAGCTTCCGAGCGGTAGTGCATCAGACAGCTGCGCTTCTGTCAGGCCATTGAAGCAATTATAAAGCTCAATAGAGACCTCTTGAGAGCCTGGCTCGCCCTTATCGGCCACTTCGACCTGCATCAAAATGTAGGGTAGCGCAATTTGACCAGTAGACATCGCTACTGAGCGCTTCGGAGCAGATTTGACCATGGCCGAGCAGTACTTGCCGGCAGCAACCTCCTCGAAAGTTAAATCAGAAAAATAGACTAGAGCAGCAGAAGGGAGGGCCTCCGAGAAGGCATGTTTCCGAAGCACGATTCGACTCGGCAGAACCTCAAGAGCAGGTGCATTGAGAACAGAACTATCTGAAAATGAGCGGAGCCTGTCTTGTTCAAGCTGAAGGAGCTCTGTCTCGTATGCTATATCTGCATCCATCTCAGTGGTTCATACAGCGACTATCTACGTAGTGTAGGTTCAGGTAGTTCACCGGGGAAGTCTTGCGAATGTCGCCATCTGCTAGACCACAAAGCACCGTCACAAATACTTGAAAATCGGGACTCTTAAGTATGTCGGAATAACTACCAGGCCTCAATTCTATACTTCGAACAGTAGCATCGTGGCAGGCTACAGGCTGCATCTTCTTGCTATGTTTCGCCGCCTGGCCAATGGAGCGGGCGGGCCCGTTGCTGACCCACCCGAAAGAGGAAAGGCAGCAGATCTAAACGACAGACGCGCTAGATTTGCGTGAGTCATCCTCGCCCTCCGACGACCATCTCGCTTCAGCCCAGCGCAGATATGACTGGGCGGCTTCGTGTTCATGGAGAGACGGTGAGGCTTGTGCTCTACGCAGCACCATTAGCCTTATCGTTGGTCGTATTCCTCTTCACAAAAAGACGGAAAGGTATAAAGGAATTCATTGGGCTGCGGCGTGTCTTTGGCTATGCAACCATTGGATTGCTCCTCTTGCAGCTGGTCTGTGCGTTATGGGGCGCTATAGAAAGGAGTGAAGCAAAGGATAAAACTACATGGCTCCTGCCAGTCTTCTGGCTATACACACTCCTTCTGGCGTGCTTGCGGCCGTCCGACGAGCGGCTTTATGTGCACACGACCATACTGTCCGTTTGCGCGTTCTCTGCAAGCCTCATCACAACGCTGCTCCCACTTCTGTATATTCCAAGAGAGCATGCCGCTTTGGACAGCTACCTTTCGGCGGGTATACAGTTTCTACTAATCCTTCTTCCGCTATCTACTCCACGCATATGGCGTCCGGTGGATCCAACGAACGAGGAAGACGTTGCTGCTCCTGAACAGACATGCACACCATTCAGCTATTTTGCAAGCTACCAATGGGTTGACCCTGTGGTGCGCAAAGGAGGCCGCAAAGATCTCGAGCTAGAAGATCTTCCTCCGTTGCCTGATTATGACCGCGCCGCCTATTTAAAAGAGAAAATCTTGCATGCTCGCCGGTCGACTGTATTCCGAACCCTCCTGGTGCTTTTTCGCTGGCATCTCGCAAAGATGATGCTCTTGGCATCGCTACAATCATTTGTTCTGTTCATTCCGCCTATCGCAATGCGAAACGTACTGCAATACCTCGAAGAACCGGAAAAGGCAACCATCAGCCCCTATGCCTGGTCACTGGCTCTCCTCATTGCCCCGATCCTAGATTCTGTCCTGTTCCAGGCTTACATTCTCCTTTCGACACGCGCAATTGTGCGCGTCAAGAGTGCAATGACGCAGCTCATCTTCACAAAAGTCATGGTCATGCGGCCCGGTCAATCGTCATTCAATGCAAAGGGCGAAGAAAGCGAACACAGCACAGGCAAAGTCTCCAATTTGCTCTCCTCCGATATTGAGCAAATTACCAATGCGCGCGACTTTTTCCTCTGCATTGTCGCGCTGCCAATTTCTTCTATATTGAGTGTCGTTTTGCTCTACAACTTGCTTGGTTGGCCGGCTTTTGCTGGTTTTGCTTGGCTTCTTGTGACTCTGCCCATCCCTGGCCTGCTAGCGAAGCGCCTTGCAGTTTTGCAAAAGGAAGCGAGTGAAGCGACAGATGCACGCTTGACGCTGGTCAATGAAAGTCTTGCCAACATTCGCATCACCAAGATGTTTGGCTCTGAGCGTGCGCAGATCCAGCGAATCACAGAGCTGCGTGATGCAGAGCAACGCAAGCTTTGGCAACGCAACTTTTACTCCATTCTCATCTCCATCGTTACAGACTTGCTGCCAAATGCCAACATGCTAATTACTTTTGTGTTGTATACCAAAGTGCTCAAGAAGCCGTTAACGGCAAGTATTGCATTTACAGCGATTGGCTTCTTCGCCATTACTTCTTCGTCCTTCATCTGGATCGGCTTCATCTCACGCCTCGTGATCCAAGCAGTCGTTTCTATGCAGCGTATCGATACGTTCCTTAACGAGGCGCCAGAGCGTCCACCTGCGTCTGCAGCTTCACAGATTTCGACAACGCCCAAGTTCCTTAACGCAACAGTCTCGTGGGGCAAAGACACCTTTGAGCTCAAGAATCTTAACCTGACCTTTCCGGCTGGTCTCAACTTGATTGTTGGACCTACTGGGTCTGGCAAGAGTTCTCTTCTTGCTGCACTACTTGGCGAGATGGACATCATTACTGGCGATGTGCATCTTCCTAGGCAAGGCGGTGTCAGCTACGTTAGTCAAACTGCATGGCTCCAAAATGCTACCATCAGAAATAATATCCTCTTTGGCAGTCCCTTTGACCCGGAACGCTATCGTCAAACACTTGAAGCGTGTGCTTTACTGTCAGATCTCGCATTGCTGGACCACGGCGATGAAACAGAGGTGGGCGAAGCAGGTGTGACGCTTTCTGGGGGTCAAAAGCAGAGACTTGCCCTGGCACGCGCTCTTTACGCTTCATCACAGATTGTTTTGCTGGATGATGTGCTGAGTGCATTGGATGGTGGTACAGGGAAGCACTGTTTCGAGAAGGCCATCTGTGGACCGTTGGCAAAAGATCGCACTTTGATTCTGGTCACACACAATGTGGCGCTGTGCACAGAAAAAGCATCTCAGATTGTACAATTGCAGGATGGTCAGGCTCGACTCAAAACAGTAGAGTCCATGACGCATCTTGCAAGTTTGTCGCAGCAAGAAGCACCTGAAGCCGAGCCACAACTCAATTCGCAAACTGATATGGGCAAGACAGTGCGTATGGCACCTGTTAAACTCGTCCAAGATGAAGAACGTGCAAGTGGCCGCATTTCGCGACTTGAGTCCTTTAGGCTCGTCAAGCTGTTCGGCTCGCCAATTTTCATCGCTGCCATGGTTGTTGCTACCTTTGCTTACCAAGGTACGGATGTGGCCAAAAATTACTGGCTCGGGCGCTGGTCTGATGCCTATTCGGAACGCGTCAGAGCGCTGGTCTTCAAGTCGGACGGATCGGTTCATGTTGACTACTACCTGACTGTGTACGCAATTGTGGTTACGAGTATTGCCATTGCAAACGCTATCACCAATTGCTTCTTTTACCATGGCATTTGGGTCGCTGCTGGCAAACTACACAGCAATTTGTTGCACGCTGTCTTTTATGCTCCTCTTTCTTGGTACGATCGGACGCCCGTGGGACGCATTGTCAATCGATTTGCCAAAGACATCCGCTCGCTTGACAGTGCCATTGTTTCTTGGCTGCGCATGGTCTCCAATTATGCGCTTAATGTGCTTTTCAAAATCATTTCGATTGGCGCAGTCATGCCCTTGTTCTACATTCCCGCCATGATTGTTTCCGTCGGCGGTCTACTTATTGGTGAGGCATACACCAAAGCAAGCATTAGCTGCAAACGGCTTGTGTCTACCACCGAGTCTCCGCTGTTGAGTCATTTTGGAGATGCTATTTCCGGCATTGTCACCATTCGTGCGTTTGGCTACGAGAAACGCTTTACACAAGAAGTGGAGAAGCGCATTGATGTACACACACGGCCGCTCGAGACGCTGTACAGCTTGAATCGATGGTATGCTGTCGTCAAGATTGACAAAAACTAACGATAGGGTGCAAGTACGTGCAGACTTTTTAGGTTCGTTCATTACGTTCAGTGCTTCTATTCTTGCACTGCGGCAAGGCAACATTGCTCCGGGACTCGTCGGCTTCTCACTGTCTATGGCGAATGACTTCAGCATGTCTGTCTTGTACCTCGTACGCACACTAAACGAGCTCGAAATCGAACTCAACTCATTCCAGCGTGTCAACGATTACACACAGCTGGAACAAGAAGAGCCTTATACCGAGGACAAAGAGCCCAACGCTGTATGGCCCAAGACTGGTGCTATCGAGCTCAACAACATTCGTGTGAGTTACAGCCTTGACGGTCCGCTTGTCCTGAAAGACGTCTCGGTAAGTATTCGGGGTGGAGAAAAGGTGGGAATTGTTGGCCGTACAGGTTCTGGCAAGAGTACATTTGGCTTGACTTTGCTTCGCTTCACACATCTGATTGGCGGTAGCATCATGCTAGATGGCGTCGACATTAGCGACGTCAACCTCGAGACGTTGCGAAAGCGTGTCACTATCATCCCTCAAGATCCAATCTTGTTCTCAGGTACCGTGCGCAGCAATCTCGATCCGTTTGGAGAGATGCAGGATGACACTTTGAATGAGGCGTTGCAGCACTGCGGTATCAACCCGAGCGAGAGTGGAGCCACAACTCCCGTGCAAACTGAAGGCGTCCGTCGCATCACATTAGACACGGTCGTCAAGTCCAACGGAGACAACTTTAGTCAGGGACAGCGTCAGATTCTGGCACTGGCTCGTGCCATTGTGCGTCGCAGCAAGGTGATCATACTTGATGAAGCAACTGCTTCCGTGGACTTTGAGACAGACCAGCGCATTCAAGCTGCACTGCAAACACAATTCTCTGGTGCATCTATTCTGACTATTGCGCATCGTCTCAATACCATTGCAGACTATGATAAGATTCTTGTGCTGGACAAGGGACGCGCCATACAATTCGACTCGCCTAAGGTATTGGTCAAAGAAGAAGGTTTGTTTAAGGATATGGTCATGAAGAGCAAAGACAAGGACACTTTACTTGCTCTCATGCGTTAATTTCTTCATAGACGTTGGTAAAAGACTTGGGCCACAGTATTGTCGCGCCTAGAAGCGTGTAAAAAATAAGAGCTACTACGTAAAGGCCAATTCCAGGTGTATGGTTCCTTGAGTAGGCCTCAAGGGCAAGCTGGGCCTAGCCTAGCAGTCTGTGACTTGGGGCTAAGATTCGATGAGATTGATGAAATGTGTCGATTGAGAAGGTAAATACCGTTAATCGGCCCGGTAACTTTGAATCTGCCTTCACTATCAGGTCCAGGGTAGTTGTGATTCCATCTGATGTCGCCCAATTTTTGACGCGCTGTCAATTTGCGACCCATCAACGAGACCATTAACTAGCTGAAAGAGCCCAGAGATGGAGGCCTTTGAACCGGTCTCTGGCCTAAAGGCGTTCGATGCCTTTCCAAAGGTAGAAGGTAACTACCGTGCAGAGCGGACAGTGCGGGGTGCCGTGTTGACTGTTGTGCTGCTTCTGGCGCTGTTTTACCTCTTTGTCGCGGAGTTCACCTGGTACCTCGGCGGGTATGAACATCATTCCTTCTCTGTGGAGCAGGTGATCAAGGAGCACTTGTATGTCAATGCAGATCTGACCGTTGCGATGCCTTGCGATATGGTGACCATCAATGTGCAGGATGCATCAGGAGACCGCATTTTGGCTGCCGATACGCTGCGGAGGGTAAAGGTGGATTGGGATGAGGACAAAACGCAGCACTTGGATCAGGCCAGGCAGGAAGAAAGCCATGAGGCGTATGACTTGCAGAATGCAATCAGTGCCGCTCGGTCACATCCTTGGCGACGAGTAAGGGAGAAGAAGGACGGCAAGGCCTGTCGCTTGTATGGGACAATGCAAGTGAATCATGTTGCTGGCGACTTGCACATCACCGCTGAAGGTATCGGTTACATGTCGAATCGTCGAGTCGCCTTTGAAGAGCTCAACTTTACGCACCGCATCGACGAGCTCTCCTTCGGTCCCTACTACCCGAAACTGAAGAATCCGCTAGATGGGACACATGCCGATGCAGCTCATGCATTTCATCGTTTCCAGTACTTTGTCAATATTGTGCCCACAACGTACGAGAGTCGCGGCAGACGGATTGAGACGAACCAATATGCGGTGACAGAGTCGTCCTTATCCACCTCCGAGTCGGTAGGCGACTTCTTCCCTGGCATCTTCATCAAGTATGAGATCGAACCTGTCTCCTTGATGATTCGCGATGCACGCATGCCCTTCAGGAAGTTCCTTATCCGGCTGTTGGGTGTGCTGTCCGGGGTTGTGGTGAGCACGGAGATGGTCCACCGTCTGCTCGGCGATGTACTGCGACGTGTACGCAGGATGCCCGCAGTAGCAAGGGGAACAAGCCTGCTGGACCGTCGACGTCTTGAGGATGCTGGGAATGACGAGAAGCTGCGCTATGAAACGCAGTGGTAGACCATCAACACCTGCTCTTCTTGCTCAGACCTTTTCTTTGCTTGCTACCAGCTCTCATCCCGTCACTTGTCTACTGAAAACATGTCCTCCAAGCTGGATGCCCTCGCTCAGACGAGCAGCAGCGCCGCGGACAAGGTCATCTCCAGTCTCATCAAGCTCAAGACACCGCTTGCTCAGCGCTTCCTCGAGCGACAGAGTGGCATGTTCCCTCATAGTGCGCACCCATTGATCCGATTTCTGTCTGCTACGGGCGTCGCATTGCTTCTGCTCCGTGATAGTCTCCTACGTCAAGCTTTCGGCGCTGTATCGACTGCAACCACGGCAGTGGTCTTGACAGCGCCCCAACAACAGCAAGCTACGGAGATCCTCGCAACGGTTCTGGCTAAGTCAAAGCAGGTCAAAGAGATAGTCGATGCGCTCACAGACTTACTGCATACACGCAATGATCTCGACATCAAGGAGGAAAAGCACATGGATCGTGCAAAGCAACTACTTACAAGTGCAAGTCAAGTTTCCTCAGCGACGTTACAAGCATGTGGACCACTTCTTTCGCTTGCACAATGCACGGATATTGCAGCGTTGAGTAAAGCTGTCCGGCGGCAGCTGAAGCACGATCTCCACGTCTTGGATGCGGGCGACTTGGATCTTTTGGTGACACGAGTCCTCGTCGAGGGATGTGGTGTACCAAGACGCAGACCGACCCTCAAGACGCTCTTTACACCGCCTTCTTCACTGTCGCGGCAGCGTACATCTGGTGGGCGAGCAACGGAGGAGCGAGATGTAAGTGCGGATGCGGCAGTGGCGATGCATGGAGCTGCACAAGCGTTGATGCTTGAACGTCAAGGACTCCTGACACCAGCGAGTCTGCCACGAGCGACGATAGTCCATCAGAAGGTTGATATGCCTCTGACGGATGCCTGCCTGACAGATCTTTCCGAGACACAACGATCGTCTGGCGAAGAGGGGACGTTCGACTGGACGCTGGATATCTTAGGTGCATACAACTCGCCTGCTCGATCACGCAGTGGATCATTGGCTTCGACGCAAGCGATGTCGACACCGGTCCATTCACCATCGAGTAAGCTCATGTCTGTACTTTCATCCGGCCCATCACAAGCGAATACCCCTGATTCAAGGGAAGCGTTGCGCGTAGCGACATTAAAGACGACTCAGGATGAACCAGCATCGACAGGGTCTTTTGGGACGGAGGATGAGCAAGATTGGCCCATTCATTCGGCAACAGAGGTGGCCATCGTACGACCGGGTATCAAGCAACAAGCAAGTAGCACCCAGATTATGCAGGCGCCGGTCGAGGAGCAGCATGCAGCAACTAAACGAACGGACAAGGCGCCTGTGCGACGATTGTTGCAATTTCGATCAAACTCAGAGACAAAGGGCGGAGGTGGTGGATTAGGTGCTAAGCGTGCAGAGAGTACAAAGGGAAGGAGCGAGCTTCGACCAGGTTTATTGAAGACGGTCCGGTCGATGCCCGTCGAGACGCTGTCGAGTCAGGGCGAGAGGCAGCGACTTGTGCAGCAACGGCAACACCAACTATCGCAGACGCAGCGAACAGTAAAGGACACCACCGCCGCTTCGAAAGGGGAAAGTGGAGGTGCCTCTCAGTTGACGGATATGGCGATTCGAGACATGTATTACTAGAGACAGCTAGACTACTTACCCAACTTCTTTCGCATGGATTCTTGCTCCTTTCTCCGCTTCTTGAACTTGTGCTTGTTCATCTTGAGCCTGCGTTTACGTTTTGTTGAGGTCATGCTGTAGGACTCGACACGACGCAGACCCGACTCGACGGCATGCATCAAGTTCTCGTAGAATTCCTGCGACGAGGCACCTGAGCCTGGCGAGAAGGGAACAACGACGACGCGGTTCATGTTGTTGCCTGTATTGCTCATGCTGCGCTGCTCTGCTGCATCAGTCTCCAGCTCTGCTTCGTCTTCGGGTTCCTGCTCCTGCTCTTCTTGCTGTTCCTGCTGTTCCATGGCACGCTGCACAGCACTCGAGAAGCGTGATTGTGTCGACTGCACGGCTTGCTCTGCCGAATCCTGCTGTCCACGCGGCCACAACTTTGCAGATGTCCGGTCTGCCCTTCCTGACCCTGTCTGGGCCCTGCCCATCTTTGTAGAGGCTGCATGCAATGCTCTGAGTGCAGCATGTGGGATGCGTGCCAGTTCGAGTTCCGCACCTGTTGCTGACTGCCAAATGATACTCTCCCCTAAATCCTGCAGCCGCTCGCCGTCTTGTCCCGCGTGTTGCCGTTGTTGCTGCTTCAATGCTGCCAGTTGCCGTTGACGCAAGCTGATGGCACGATTGGAGTTCTGCGAGTGTGGATGGAGGAGCCTATTGGCAACCTCGAGGGGTCCATGCCGTGAAATGAAGCGTGAGTAGGAGATGTCGGCGGGTGGGATCGAGGAGGTGTTGGGTGCGGGTTGGGAGAGGCCGAAGAGAGCAGAGGATCCTGATGATGCGCTACTTGTCGCTGTGCTGCTGCTCGTGCTGCCACTGCTGTTGGTGGAGGGGGAGCCGGTCAAGGCAGTGGTGCTGTTGTCTGCAGGCGGCTTTGCATTGGATGATGGTCTGCTCCATCGCTGGGTGAGGATGGGTGCCGCTGAGCAGAATGGGCGCCGTGCTCTCAGACTCGAGCGCAGGGACGTAAGCATCCTCTGTGTGTCTCTTGCAGCTGTCGTTGCTGGTCCTCTTCCTGGTCGTCGTCCTTGTCCAGCTCGTCCTTGCTCGTCGTCGCGGTCTCCTTCAAATTCTCGCACGAACCAGCAGAGAGACCGGGACAACGGCGACGGGCTGGTCTGGCGTCTGCTGAAGACGTTCTGCCGCTCATCTCGGGACCTGTGCTGGTGGAGAAGCTATGATGCAGTCAGGCAGAGTACATCCAGCTGAGTCCAGGTGACTTGACTGAGGCTGTCCAAATGAGGATCGATCAAGGCTTTCTTCTGGGCTTCTTGCTGAGGACCTGAGATCAGGCCATCAGCGTGCTGCTACGTAAGGCCACCGCATGACAGAGTCTCTTGCTCTAGGTCCTTGCTCTGTTCCTCGTTCATGTTCCATCCGCAAGCATTGAATGTGCGTGAGTCTCCTACACACTCGTGCCACGGCATCACATCCGCAGACACCCCAAGCAGAGCCTCTTCTGGCCAGCCGCCAGTCGTGGCATCGTCTACCGCGGCATTAAAGCTGTTGAGGCCTATTCTATATACAGGGTACAAGATAGGATGCACCTGGGACGACCATGTCATGCCACTTATGTCTGATGTCCTTGTGCATGGACCAAGAAGAGCCGACTTGCCTGCCGTTGAAACCAGAGCAGACGACACCCTGAACCATGCTCATCCTGTCTCCACCGCCTCCATCGCCGCCTCCATCGCTGTAGCTTCTTCTTCGCTTCCCTTCGCGTCGCGTCCAAACTTGAATTTCGCATTCCAACAACAAAAAACAAAACCACCACAGACACCAACTTGCACCCACGTCAAGTGCAGGGACGAGAGGCCCAGGACAGGCAGAGACACAGAAGAGCACGGGAGCACGAGATATGGATCCAGGGAGCAGCACACACGCCGAGCCATCCTCACAGCACGACGGCCACACTGCTGCGCCCTCCATGCATCTCGATACACCTGGGCCTGCAGAAGCAGTCAGCAAGGTGGATGCTGCTGCTACGGCTGCAGCGGATGCAGCTGCTGCTCGAGCAAAACGAAGGCGCACGACTGGTGCAGAGCTCTCCATCCTTGAAGATGAATTCGCGCAATGTGACAAGCCAGACCCTATGGCACGCGAACGCATCTCCAGACGCATCAGTCTTGTTGAGGGTCCCGGTATGAATGGACGCGAGATTCAAGTGTGGTTCCAAAATAAACGGCAGGCTGTGCGGAAAGCGCGTGGTGGTGATGCCAACTTGACGGCTGTTGTTGTTCCTGTGGGGGATGTGCCTGGCTTGTCTGCGTCGACATCGACCTTGTCCACCTCATCGTCTTCGTCAGATCTCGAGAAGACGATACTACCCCAAATCGAAGTCGTCAACAAGGGTGGACGCGGCACAGGCTACATCCCCATTGCGAAACGCCCAGACACAACAGCCATCTCATCCACAGCACCGACAAAACGACCTCGCAGACTTGCTTCCTTGCAATTGCAAGATCTTGATGGTCATGCTGAGCTACATTTCCAACCACCCTGTGCACCCTCACCCGTTTCACCACCGCGTATACCCGGTGCTGCACTTCTTACACGTAAATTTCAACGGCTGCAGCAGCAAGAGTTGCATGCAGAGAAGAAACGTCGTCGACTGGTAGCTTCGCGCAGTGTCAGCAGTCCTGCACTACTAGGCGAGCGAGATCCCCACTTTGTGCTAGTGAAGAAACAGCCCCCTGCACGAACAAAGCTCGCCAAGTCTTCCTCTATGGCTGCAGCAGGTAAAGAAAACATAGACCCGCATGGCAACTTCACCGCTCAAGACATGGCCGATGCCCACCATCTTGCAGGAATGGCGCAGGTGCAAGGATGGCAGGGGTTATTACTGGCTACCTCTGCGCGTTACCTGCCGGCCTCTCCGTCGCATTTGCGTGACATGCCACCAAGTGCTTCGCGCGGTCATGGTCATGTCTATGGTGAGAGCAGGCGTGTTGTGTCAGCACCGGCCACAGCGCCATCGCCGTGCAAAACACAGACTAAACAACAGGAAGAGGGTGTACCCAGTGCTTCACAAGAAACGTGTGCGGACGGCGATGAAGGCGAAGTGCAGGGTCATGTCATGTCGCTCGAAGAGTGTGCGATGAGTCTTGTTGGCCTTGCTCGCGGATCGTAGGGCCTCCCTCTCTGCCACTTATCCTTTGTACTTCTCGCCTGATCTTGAACTCCATCTCGTTGAATTTTCACTTTGAACGGGCGACCAAGATCAAGCTCGATTGCACTTGCACGATCATCTGTTGGCGAGCAAGAGACGTAGATGGCGAAACGATCAGCAGAAGACATGGAAGACTCCGCCTCCTACCGTATTGCCAAGGGCGCGAGAGAAGCTTCGCATGTCCTCGCAACATTGCCCGCTTCAACACGAAGCGACACTTTACAAACCCTCTATACCCTACTTGGCCAAGAGGAAGCCCTCATTCTACGAGAAAATGCGCGGGATGTGGACGCAGCACGTAAGGCTGGTCTTGCCGGTAGCCTCATCAGTCGGCTAGATCTCAATAAGCCCGGCAAATTTGAGGCGATGCGACAAGGTGTGCTGGATGTTGCTGCGTTGACTGACTTGGTTGGAACTTGCACGCAGAAGCGGCAACTAGACAGTGATGGTCTTGTTCTACGGCGTGTTCTTTGTCCAATTGGCGTATTGCTAGTCATCTTTGAAGCCAGGCCTGAGGTCGTCGTCAACATCACGGCTCTTGCTCTCAAGTCTGGCAATGCAGCCATCCTCAAGGGCGGCAAGGAGAGCCTGCACTCCTTCAAATGTCTCGCTTCTATTGTTGAGCGAGCCCTCCAAGCACATCAAATCCCCAAAGCTGCCATCTCCCTTGTTGAATCCCGCGATGATGTCGCAGACTTGCTCAACCACGATACCCTCATCGACTTGGTCATTCCACGCGGATCAAATGCGCTCGTCAAGCAGATCCAAAATAGCACAAAGATTGCAGTCATGGGCCATGCAGATGGCGTATGTCATGCTTTTGTTGACGCAGATGCAGACCCAGCGACCGTTGCTCGGATACTCGTCGATGCAAAGACAGACTATCCTGCAGCATGTAATGCCCTCGAGACAATCATCTTGCACAAGGACTGGGCTAAAGCGCACCTGGACAGTCTCTTACAAGCCCTTCAAAAGGCCCAAGTCACCGTCAAGATGACCATGGACTTGTTTTCTTCTTCATCAGACTCTGCCAAGGTGCAGGAAGCCTCGGATGCTGATTTTGGCGTGGAGTGGCTCGATCTGACAGTCTCTATCCGCAGTGCTGACTCTGTCACAACGGCTATTGCCTTCATTAATGCACACTCTTCACACCACACGGACACCATTCTAACCAATACGCCCACCAACGCTCAAGCTTTCCAACGCGGTGTCGACTCTGCCTGCGTTTTTGTAAATTGCTCAACACGTTTTGCTGATGGTATGCGATTTGGCTTGGGTACAGAAGTAGGGATTGCGACTGGCAAGATCCATGCGCGTGGGCCTGTCGGTCTCGAAGGACTCATGACATACAAATGGCTCCTTGATGGCCAAGGTCACGATGTAGCGCGGTATGGCGCAGGCGGTAGTGCTACTTTCAAGCACAAAGATCTCCCGGTCAATGCTGAGGATGCGAATTAGGCTCTATATCATGCTGTCTAGTGTCGTTGTTTCGTCGCTACTCGTTAACGTGGTAGACCAGGTAGTCTGGCAAACCCCAGCACTTGTACCCTAGCCGTTGAGCCATCTTCGCAAATCCCTCCGTTTCAATGAGGTGGTAGAAGCTGAACGGGGGAAACATGGCTCCGTCACGGTGCACATGTGCCTTGACCAGCAACGCCGTACCTCCTACGCCATCCACCTCCAATACGCGATCGTTTGGAGCGTTCTCTGGTACGTATTCATACGCCATCAGTTGGCGATACGTTGGAATCTCTGCATAGCCCTCAAGTAGCAAATCATCCTCAGACATAGTCATACCCAAATCCAGTGCTGTTTGCGACTCGTGCCAGGTATTGTAATCATAGGACCTGATGGCATCTTCACCAGCATCGTCCTTGTACCGCTGATAGCAATTGGCAACAATGACATCCTTATCGTGCTTCGCCAAGTCCTGAATTAGCGTCTTGGGCGTCTCGACAATATCCGAGTCGAGGTGCAAGACCCAACTTGTTCGCGGCCCAAGTGTTGCAAAAAGTAGCTCGTTCCTTGCAGTAGCCAAGGCTGCACGCCGCTGCTTTTGCGCCTGAAGTGCATGCCTCTCCTTCTCCGACTGCCCGGTCGACGTCTCAAAATCCTGTCGCAAGATCTCAATGCTCCCAAAACGCTGTGTCTTGGGTCCCGTTTGTACTTGCCGTACAGCCTGTTCCAGGTCCTGTAGCATCCCATCGTAGCGATCCCCACGAGGCACAATATAGCCCAAGTCAATGAGTTCATGCGGGTAGGACAGAGCAAGCAGATTCTGCCAATACGCCGGCAAGAAAGTCGCCATCGGCGTCAAAATCAAAACACGCTCGAGGTGTGCCCCCGGATCTGCAGTCGCATCCACATGAGCAAGATTGTAGCGCTTGATAGTCGTGCTGAGGGGTCTGCCGCCGCGCGTATACCCTGTACCACGGCTTGAAGCTACTTTATTTGGTGTCAAGGTGAAGAAGTAGAGGTAGGTGAGGCCGATGATGGCCCCCAGGACATAGGTGACGGGCCGCAGCTGCTTCTGAACAGCGGGCCGCATTATACAGAGAGACGGCCCTTGCCCTGCGCTTCAGCTTGAAGCTCTGATGGCAAGTAAGCGGCTGTGTGTGATGGTTGGTCTTGATGCTCGCGTTACACCAACGACCAGGACCAAAGACGACATACTCGGGGACCCGGGAGAGCATTGGAAGGATGAAGGACAACGGCAAGACGAAGAGCGCATGGCCGCAGATACACCAGATTACGGAAAACCTCTTCATCAGCGACATTTACGCGGCACAGAGCGCAAAGAAGCTCGACGAGTACGACATCACCCACATCATCTCCTTGCTCTCCTACTCAAGCATTCTGGTCCCTCCGCATGTCAAGCATCTCAAGCTCGACGTCCTTGACTATGACGATGAAAATATTCTACAAGAATTCGAGAGCTCGCGCCAGTGGATAGACGAAGCCATCAAGGGAGGTGGGCGCGTACTGATCCACTGTCAAGCAGGCATCTCCCGCTCATCCACCATCTTGTGCGCGTACATCATGGCCTCCCAAAAGATTCCAAGGGACGAAGCCTTCGACATGATCAAGCGCGTTCGTGCGCACGTCAAGCCCAATCCTGGCTTCTGGGAGCAATTGCTTGTTTGGGAGCAGTGTGCGCACAAGGTCGATGACGGGCACCCAGCGTATGAGACGTGGAAAAAGGCCTTCTACAAGATTGGCGCAAAGGCGGATCCAGGAGATGCGGGAGCATGGAATGTGAACATGCTTAAACCGAGGCTGTAGGCAACGTCTGAAGTGGCACATCCGCTGGCGCTTTGTCGAGGGCTGTCATGCGTTCCTCGACATATTTGGCGAACTGGATGACATGAAGGTCAATGTGCTTCTCAAATAGGCCCGACACGAAAAAGGTAACCACGAGCAGGATTGCATACCAAAGCAAGAGTGGAACCATCTGCCGAATCGCAGACGCAGCCTCATCACAACCAAATTGATACAGCAAGACCGTCTTGAGCCGCTCTCCGATACAATCACGCACCATGATGTGTGTTAGGTAGATGGCAAAAGAAAGCTTGCCGAGATATTGACAAAAGCCGCCTTCCAAGACGCGCCGCAGAAAAGCTAAGCGATAGCAGGACCAAAGAATGGCGATGCCTGCCAAAGACCACCATGTGAAGTTGAAATTAAAATTGAGCAGTCTTTCTGGAGTGAGACGCCAGATTGTATTGTAGCCAAAAGCTGGCTCGTGGCCGTCGAGCGGCCCGCGCATCGGCATGCCAGCCATGTAAATACCTGCTAGAAATAAGAGGATGTAACCGAGCTTTGAGTGCTGTGAAGCGAATTGTGTCGCCCCGAGCGACTCTGCCAGCATAACATCACCGAGAATGATGCCAACGTTGAAGTTGAAGAGCGCCCAGCGATAAGTCATGATGGCCCAGATAGCTGTACCAAAGAGCACTGCATTTCTGACGCGTGGCTGCAACTTTGCCGTACCGAGCACTTGTATGTAGCAGGCAAGGGACCCAGCAAACTCCATGGGAATGGTCCAGACAATGTTGGCATAAGCGTGGCCAATGAATTGCCCTTCGACAATAGCACTTTTGAGATTAGGCTCAAACAGATTCAGGTAGCGAATTGTGTCCTTGGTCCAATGTGCTATTTGGCCGAATATGCTAGGAAAGTAGGGGACAGTCTCTTCATTCGAGCCGAAAGGCTGAATGTGAAAGATGCGAAACAGCAGTAGTGCCATGAAGGTCGAGATGACTGGTGAAGGGAAGAGCCGCAATGCCCGACGAAAGACCGAGGATGTCAAGGAACTATAGGCTGCCTCCATGTCGTGCCTTCGAAGAAGCATGAGTGTCCGCTGTGTCAAGACGATGCCTGAAATGACGAAGAACACACAGACCATGGCTCTTCCAGAATTGTAGAAGCTGCGAATGATTGGCAAGCGGAGCCATTGTCCATGCGACCCTTCGACACCATATGCCATGTCTGTGAGGGTCCACACATCAGCATAGTGGAAAAGAGTGACTTCAAACGCAGCTACTCCTCGGAGACCATCAAGCCAAGCTGTTGGCCGGAGCTTTGTAGGCGTGGTATACGAGAAGAGATGCTGCAGCCAATTATAGGAATTACCACTGTGTAGTAATGCCATTCGAGCTGTGCTGTGCGCTGCGAAGCGTCTGCAAGCTTGGGCAGGTTCAGCAGGTATGTCAGATCCTCAAGAGCTAAATAAGTATCACAGACTCCGAACAAGAGACATAAGAAGCCTCGTTGCAGTGAGCAGATAGATGGTCTTTAATCTTCCTTGGTTTTGGCTGCCATTCTGCGGTCTCGGGGCGGGGCAGCCAAACACGCGCTCGCTCCTTTCCACTGCGACCAACACCATTTTGCTGCTGCTTCTTGCACTCTGTCAACTCTGTCAGGCTCTTCAATTCGCTGTATATGTCTTGTCCATTCTGTTCTATTGCCCAAGGCAAGTTGGATGCCTATATCATCTACGAAAATAGCTCACTCATGGTCCTGCTCGACGTGATGCCCATTACAAAAGGGCACATTCTCGTCATTCCAAAGCAACACATCCCAGACTTGCTTTCCTGTCCTGCTGAGCTGGCTCGTGAAATTGGCGCAGCCTTGCCTGCCGTAGCTCGTGCATTGACGCAAGTGCTCGGAGGTAGAAACTTCAACGTGCTTAATAACAACGGCGAGCGTGCTGGACAGACGGTCGAGCACCTGCACTTTCACATCGTCCCACGTATCGAAGGAGCCAATTGGGATATGTTTGGACGTAGTACCGCATACAAGACTGGCGGGGGCCACATTCGCGGAGAAGATCTAGACGACGATGAAGCGGCCATTCTGACGGTCAGCTTGAAACGCGCACTGCAGCGTGATCTTTGGCATGGTCGCGGTCTTACGGATGACTTGTCAAACCATCAGAGCGGCCAACAGTCTCACATTGAGCATGTGGTCGGCCCATTTGCGAAGGAGAAGGTCACCAGCAAAGCGAAACTCTAAGCCGCTTGTCAATTTGTTTGTCTGTGCCGATGCAACGGTTTCAGGCAAAGAATATAAGACGAACCTGGGCGAGTGGATCTGATCAGTATGCAGATCTCACTTCTTCTCTCTGGTTCAGGTCCAGGCTCCAAATTGACTGAGGCTTGCTAACAACAGTCCTTGTCCTTTCAGTGCTTGCATTGCCTGCTGCGGAGCCTCAAGTTCGAGGCGCACCAGCTCAAGTGTTGCCTCAGGCTGGCGGCAATCGTAATCCCGGCACCTATGGCAGTGGCAGAAATGGTCAAGTGACAGCAAGACCCAATGCCAATCCACAGACCAACAACATCGAAATTGACAAGAAGTTGCAGCGCCTAAAGAGCTTGTATGAACGAACACTCAACGAGCATAGCAAGATCGACCGGAGAGAGCAGCGATTTGATGCGGACCCGCTTACGAGAGGTAAGGATGACGCGCAATTGGCTCAGACGAAGCAGGAGGATCTGAAAACGCATCAGCAGTACAATCAGCTGGTGCAAGAGGTTCGTGCTATGGGCTACAAAGGCACCATCACTCCTCCGACGATGAAGAATGTGCCGCACACGCAGCGTACAGTGGTGGTGAGGTGAATTGGCTAGTCTGCTTCAGAGGTAACTGTAGTTACAAGTTCGGTACACGTACATGCTCTTGTTCACTCATAAATTTTGAAGTTTGACCACTTCGTCATCTTGAAATGCACATCTGCGTCGATGCACCGTGGCCCTTCGGGCGCTTGACTATCGCTGACGAGGACTCACTGAGGACAAAGCTTCAGCAGCTCCTACCCTCTACTCTCCTCCAACAATGCCCGCTCGTACGGCACAGCGCATCACGCTACACGTTGCAACCGCATCTGCTCGGCGGCAAGGGCGGCTTTGGCTCACAGCTGCGCGCAGCTGGGTCGCGAATGAAGCGCAAGAAGCACAGTAATGATGCCGCCAAGGATGCATCGGGTCGTCGTATCGCCACCCTCAAACAAGCAAAACAACTAGCAGAAGCGCTACGTGATCTGCCAGAACGTGAAGCCCTCCAGCGAGAAGCCAAGCGCGCACAGCTTGAGAAATGTATTGCGGATGCAGAGGGCTGGTCTGGTCGGAGGATCAAATTCGATGATGAAGAGTATCTCGAAGTAAGCGAAAGCTTGCTGGAGGGGATCGGCTATGCTCTCGAAGAAGCGTACGCGGACGCTGCAGCAAGTGATGACAGTGAGACTGAGGATGCCAATGCCGTGGAGAGCTCACGTTCCGCCAAAGCGACTACGGCGTCAAGGACACCTCGGAAGTTGAATGGCTGGGATGAAGAGGACGAGGATGAGGACGAAGACGAGGACGAGGAGAAGACCTTCAAGGAGGATCATCAGACTCCAGGTGAGCCACTAACTGTTGAAGAAGAAGAAGATACGGAAGCACATTCCCAGCTACGTGCAGAAACGAGCAAAGTAAAAAGCAAAAGCAAAAGCAAAGGCAAAGGCAAAGCCCCTGCCAAAGTACGGCGAAAGTAAGGCTACACATCCTTGAGCAGCTTGACCAACACTGTTCCAACATACTCAAAGTCGCTCATCTCGTTCAAGATTTGCGCAGACAGACGAGCATACCAGATTTGGTTGTGCACAAACGGTGAGAAGCAGCAGTTGTAATCGTCCATGGCCTTTTTGATGAGCCAGATGCTGCGTTCATTCGGCGTCATCTTTTTTTGATCAGCTTCCCAATCAATGGGCAAGACGACTTGAGCCATGCTGCAGCCTTCTTCTGTTTGCAAGACACTGGTACCGAGCATCTGTGCAACCTTTTCCGAACCGTCACGAACAAGCTTTTGGCAATATTCCATGATGCGAGCCTCGCCTCCAAGAGATGCGCGATAGGCAAGAGATTCTTCCAAGGCCAAAAAACCGGCCAGGTCGACGGTGCCAGGGTACTCAAATTCAGCAATGAATGCATTAGCACCTTCTGATGTGGCGATACCGATGAGCTTTCCGAGACCAGCCTTCTTCTTCTTGTCGGTCAAATAACCATGTCCTGTTGGCATAGCGTTGATGAGATGCTGGTTACGGCTCGGCACATGCAGAATGGCTGTTGACCTGTAACCATAAAGCCATTTGTGGCTGCGCGTTAGTCCTGTAGAGTAGGCAGCCGAAAACATACCAGTTGGAGACGAAGAAGTCTGGGCTCGCGGCCTGTAAATCGAGTGGAACATGTCCAATACCATGAGCTGCGTCGACCACAGAGTAAACATCATATTTGCGACACAGCTGGATCAAGTCGACCCAGGGCATCTTGACTCCTGGCAGAGATGAAATCAGGTCAAAGACAAACACCTTGATGTCCTTGTCTGACTGGAGGAGAGCTTCAGCCTTTTGCAAAATGTCTGCATGCGAGCTTGGGTATGCAAGGGGTATTTCTCGAGAGTAAACGTGCTTAGTGTGGTCGACGAGGTACTCCACAGTATTGCCACATGCTCCGTAGATTGTTGAGAAGTAAGCCATGCCCATCTTTTCCGTGACTTTGGTGGAGGCCAAAGAGCGTAAGATGGTATTGACGCCCACTGTAGCGTTTGTAACAAAGGCTAGCTCGCCAGCATCGCAATGAACCAGATTAGCGATTTGGCGTCTGACAAGGCCAAGGGACTCTGCATAATCAAAGCGGAGAAACAGATCTGGATTGGCTTCGATCGCTAGGGAATGGCGGTTATATGCTTCACGAACACGCTTGGGACAGATTCCGAAAGAGCCGGTGTTTAGATTGACGTAGCCTTGCTTCAGATCGAAGTCTGCAAGACGGGCGTGACCGAAGGGAATGCTCATTTGTGAGATGAATAGGTAGAAAGGCTATTTGAGAAGAGGAGATGCAGCTGTACTCGTACTTATAACATGCAGGAGAGATGCGAGATGATAGCGATGGATCCAGACTTCAGCGTCGACGGCTGTTTATCGTGATGAGCCTTCAGATGGAAAGCAGGATCCAGGCACCAGGTTGTGCTTCTAGTGTTCTACTTTCGGCCAGCGACAAGAAGCATGCAGACGGTTAGCTGGTCATCTACCAGTTCTCTGCAGCATGACCTACTGCCCTGTACTGCCAAATCCGCCAGCACCACGCACAGTCTCTGCCAATGTCTCTACCACCTCCACCTCGGGCGTCCACACCTTCTCCAAGATCATCTGTGCAATACGATCTCCCACAGCAACCGTGAAGGTCTCCGAGCCATGGTTGAAGAGCAAAACACGTACTTCTCCTCGGTAATCACAGTCCACGACACCGGCACCTGTACTGATGCCTGCTTTCACAGCCAATCCTGAACGGGGTGCGATCCTGGCGTAGCAGTCTTCTGGCACAGCCACAGAAATACCTAGAGGAACAAGAGCTCTGCCGCCTGCAGGGATGCTGGCGTCTGCAGAGGCATAGAGGTCGTACCCTGCAGCATGAGAAGAACCGCGCGTGGGTGCTTTGGCTTTATCTGAAAGAAGCTTCACTTGGAGATATGGGCTTGCCATGTCTGTCTTTTGTCTCTTTGCTGAGGGGCCTGCTGACATGGGCTGTCTAAGGCGATGGAGGTTGCTGTGCTGCTGGTGCTGCTGGTGCTGGAGACGCGACGCGACGGTAAAGAAACAAAGCAGTCACAGATTTAGAGCACACTTGTAGTGACCATTGTAGTTCAATCGCTAGAGATCAGGGACTTGTCTGCTGGAGCTGCAGCTGATCTAGAATGCTGGGCCACCTGATACCAGAGTCGGAGTCTCTTGCTTGTGAAACCTCCCCGCAGACTTCAACCCAAATCAGCTCAGGCATCAGCTCAAGCACCGCTGCAAGCTCAGTTGCATGACCATGGCACAAGCTCACGGTCTCGAGGCCATCAAATGGTTCATCAGGATGATTGGAGAGACCGACAGTATGCTTCGCTTCAAACCATGACTAGATCTAACTCCAGCCTTTGACCAGGCCATTCTCAAAAGCACCGAGGTCGTGTCGGCTGGCCTGGACAAGACTGTATTCCGTGTCAAAGTCCTGCCAGAGCAATGCAACTCCCTGGGCTCGATGCACGGAGGCGCCTTGGCCACTGCCATTGACTTGCTCACGGTATCGCTTCCTTTTGCATCTACACAAGGACTAACAACAACAGAGCTGCGCTATCATGGCCATGCCGCGTGAAGGCGCCTGGGAGTCTGGAGCAGGCGTCTCACGTACACTCTCCGTCACTTATCTGCGACCAGCAGCGTGCGATAGCTATGTGCTCTTCACATGCAAAGTCGTCTCCCTTGGCAAACGGTCTGCTTGTATCACTTGCGACGTAACATCGGAAGCCACAGGCAAAGTCCTTGCGATAGGCACACACGACAAAGTAGGCGTAGTGCCAATGTCTAATCTCTAAGATGCATTCTAAGGTATGCTCTACTTGTTTCGTTTACTTCTTCTTTTGGTCCCTGTCGCGCTTGGCATAGATGGCAGCTGTATATGGCTCCTCGAAGCGTAGAGCAATTACATACATGATCAAGACTTCTGCTGAGAGCACAAATCCAAGAGGCTTCGCATACCAAAACGCAGTGCCCACAAAGGAAAGGACTGAGCCGTAGTACATGGGGTTATCCGTGACGTTGAATGGGAATGACGTGACTCGATCCTTCATGAGAATGCCAAAGTAGTCGCCGAGATACGTCCCCGTTACACCGAGTGCCCACATCGAAGATACCACAAGCAAATTACCCAGGCCAAAGAAGGCTGCACCGATGGCTTTATGCGGCAGACGCAGCAACAGGGAACTGGTGGGTGCTCCTTTGAGCGCCTCCAGGTAGAAGTGATCCCGGATAAGACCCAGCGAGAAGATGGTGAAGGCCAATAGGTAGCAGCCGTTGTAAGGTCCCAATATGCGTGTCATGAGCTTGAGTTTGTGCTCGGCGCGTGCAACGACATTCCAAAAGATTGGGTTGAATGCAATACTCGCAGCAGAGATGGCCAACGGTGTCATGATGCTCGCTATGCTCTCTAGCAGCTGCAAGAGAGTTCGTCGATGGGGTAACTTGGTTCGATGTCTTTGGCTGCTGGCAACTTGGCCAACTTGAAACAGTCACATTACTTACAATGTAGGTCTATAATCTATCACGTCGTCGTTGTCATCGCATAACATTTATCGACGCCCTCCACGTCCACCAGAGCCACCACTGCGTCCTTCGCCACCGCCGCGTGCACCCGATGGCGTGCTGTCGTTGGGTCGAATATTGAGGCCAGGGACACCCTTCAGACCCATCTTGCCAATAATCTTGCGCTGCAGGCTCGGTACTTCCGGTGCCTTGAGTGCCTCAATCGCGAATGTATTGGCCTGCCTGACCAACTCTGCTGTGTCCCACTTCATGGCACGCAGGTGGTTCTTGTAGTAACCCATCCACGCCTGGTATGGTTTCTCAAAGGCGCCGATCGATTGCGCTTGCTGATCCACCTCGCGACGAAACTTGACTGTATCCACAGGCATCTGTTGGAATTGAATATCCTTGAGCGTGAAGCGCGGGAAGAAAGTCTCTGGCTCAGCAACAATGAGGATACCACGACCTTCCTTGCCAGCTCGTGCTGTACGTCCAAGTCGATGAATGTAGTCTTCCCTCGCTGCGGGAATACCGACCTGAAACACATCAGAGACATCGGGAAAGTCGATACCGCGCGCAATGACATCCGTTGCAACAAGAATACCGGCCTTGCAGCCACGGAAAGCATTCGTGATACTCGTGCGTTTGCTTTGGGAAATGCGCGAGTGTAATACGGAAACAGGTGGCAGTGTCGTAAATCGTTCAATGATAGCGCCATACCAATCAGCCATGGCAGCTGTGGGTGCAAAGACAATCGCCTTAAACGTATCATCTGTGCACTCGTGGTGAAGCGCAGCAATCATTGCAGGAGCAACATCTGTAAAGACCGGCACAGTGACAAGCATCTGTGGAACACGTTCGTGTGTGTTACTCTCGCCTTCAGGAATTGTGCTGATGAATTTGTAACCAGGAGAAAGTACAAGGCCAGCAACTTTTTGTACATGTGCGGCAATGGTTGCAGAAAAGAGCATGCCTTGACGGCCCGTCTTTTGCTTGTCTGGGAGCGCACGAACAATCTGCTGGAGTGATGGCATAAAGCCCATATCGAGGAGACGATCTGCCTCGTCCAAAACGAGTGTTTTGAGTTGTTGAAATTGGTCGACAACGGTCTCTTCGTCCAAGTGATCAATGAGACGACCAGGAGTGGCAATCAGAATGTCACAGCCACCGCGAATGACACGCTGCTCTTTGTCCTTGTTGGTGCCACCAATGGCAATACCAATCTTGTACTTTGGCAAGTTTTGGAGAAGTCCCGCTGCTTCTTTTGCGATTTGCTGTGCAAGCTCGCGGGTGGGTGTAATGACGAGCAGTGAGATACCACGCACCGGTGATTTGAGCATCTCTTCAATGGCTGGAATAAGGAATGCAAGTGTTTTGCCCGTGCCTGTCTTGGCTTGTACAAGGCAGTCTTGCTTTTGTAGGAGGTCATCGAGCGTCGCTGCCTGAACAGGCGTCATCTTGTCGAACTTAAGGTTGTCTAGGATTGTACGCATCAAAATAGGACTGATGGGCGCGGAAGCAAATGAACGCGATGAGAGCTCCGTCTCGAGCGGAACGGAGGGGACCATGGAGGCTTGCATGCCGGTTGCCGATTGCTGGTGGCCGTTCGCGCCTTGGCCACTGCTACTGCTTGGACGTGCGCCGAACGGTTTGCCTGCGCCTCTTCCGCGTGCTGAGCGTGCTGCACCTCTACCTCTGCCTTCTACCTTCATGATGATGCTGAGGATGGAGCGTCTGAGCATGCGCTGCCAGTTGCCTTCATGTCGCCGCCAAAATATTTAGTTTTCCATAGAAGTCGCACGCCCAGAACTGCCCAGGTGGCAGAAGACATGACTGCAGTCGGAGGGTATTGACTCTATGCGTCGATTCTACTCACTAGACATGATCCAGTCTGCTGTACAAATGTCTGGAGATCTATGCCAAGAACGCTCAAACAAAAAAAGAACCTCATCAAGCATCTGCCCGGACAGATGTCTGGCTGCTTTGCTCGCTGCTGCCTAGTGCATCTTTCTCTTGCGCCTCCTTCCGGCGCTGACGGTGCAGCAGCGAAGAGTCACGAGCGAGAGTATCATACAGACCAAGCAGGCAGAAGCAAGTCTGGCATAGAAGCATTGGGGCAGCATCAAGGCCAATCAAGAAGCGTTCCGTCGTGGCCAAGTAGCCATTCCAGCCACCAATGAGCTCAACAGCGCGGAAGATGTTTCGAACAAAGATGAGCAAGGTGGCCAATGATGCAAGGAGCAAGATTGTCTTGTCAAAAACCACATTGAGCTTCTTGGCGTGCCAAAGAAAGATGACGGCAAGGACAGTAAAGGCCGCCATCGCTGCAAGTTGTGCAAAGATGCCACCAATGATAATGTTCGTGCCAACATCCAACAGATGCTTGGTCTCCGCACCGCTGGCCATGCCACCGCCAATAGCCTGCAGGAGGAGCGAGATGAAGTCGGCGGTGCAAAAGATGATGAGATAAGTCCTCGGTTTGAGGGAAGAGGCAGCGGGAGCACGCTGAACTAGGACACCAAGCAAGATGTACAAAGCTGCACTGTACAGGGCTGGCGCGAGAATGAGACAAACTGTCTGTGCGATGAAGACGTCTTTGGAGCATGGGTTCCCGTGGGCCAGTGCTCGCGAGATCCAGCCGGCAAACTCAAGAGCAGCGCCGAGCGTGAATGAAAGGAACCAGAGTCTGCGTCGGGCGGTGAAGTAGATGGAAATAAGCAAGGACAAGCCAAAGAGGACGCTGAACGCGATCCCAGCGTCCAGCGAAGGCCTATAGCTGAAGGGACTCTGGCTGGGCCGACAGCGTGTGGGCCCGGCCATGGCTAATCGAAGGTAGTGATGCTGTTGCTATCTGTATGGCAGGAAGAAGGTCGACATCCTGGGAACGGGCAGGACGGCAAGAAACTATATATACTTCCTTGACCTTGGCGGCCTCTCTTGCCTCGAAATGTTTTAACTTCCGCATCTGGTCGCGGCATCGGTGACGACACTCGAGGACGGGCCGACGCAAGCGCAGCATGGGCCTTCTCGACTTAGACGATAGGGATAGCTTGCGATGCTATACTGCAAGGCAATCATCCCGCGGAGGACAAGTGAGTGTCTGTAGGATGGGTTCAATCAGCGAGCAGTGTCTTGGAAAATGATAAGGTCTACTTCTTTCACTACTCGCACCCATAGAACGGCTCTCAGCTCTTCGCAGCGCTTCAATCATTCCTGGTGATAATATCGTTCCGAGTGCAGCCTCGCGGTAGACCTGTCCTGTCACAGTAGCATTTGTTCCTACCCTTAGGATCGTGACAGCTCACTGTCGTCTTCATCCCACCTCTGAGCCAGGAGGTACCGATGAAACCGGCCACTGAATAGCGATCCAAGACGCTGCCGGGTATCGGGTCCCATGTACACGGCTGCATGATGCCGTTCTTGTACAGAATCGCTCCACGAATTAGGTGACGCACAAAGAACAAATCGACAGTGCACATGCAGGAATGGTCGCCGTATTTACCACAAACACCATTCAAGCAGGGGAAAAGCTCGTTTGAGACCGTGTCGCTGATGCAGATGCCACTCTCGGCAATACACACCTCGTTGTTGTCATAAAGTTGAGCCACGAGCTGAAGAGCTTTGTTATAGCACTCTGTTTTGCACGTGCCTGACGTGCTGATAATGCTCTTGAACTGCAATGTCGGATGTGCGCAATACCCTTGTCCCTTGGCCAAGACGGATGCCGCGATGAAGCTGATAATGCCCAAGCACAGAAGGATCATATTGGGGAGGTTAGGCCTCAGCATATTGGCCACGTCAAGCTTTTAAGTTGCGGACCGATTTGACAAGGGGTTTCTCTGCATCTCCTGATTGTCCAATTTCCTCTCGGGTGGCCAAGAACGACGTTGTGTTGTTGCAATTGAGCGTAGCATTTGTGCTTGTATCTGTCTTCAGCGTCTTTTAAATCGTCTCTGGAATACTTCAATCGACTTTCGTCGCAAGCTTCAGTGTGACTACGCAAAGCTCTCCGTCCGGGATTTTTACAAGACCACATTTGTAGTCTGAAGCCGCAAAGAAACAGCAGTGCAGTCAGCACTTGCGCCTTTGTGGTTCGGCAGAATTGCCAGTATTTGCGAGCTTTTGCTGAAATGAGGTAACATGTCTGCACATGAGAGCTCAAAATATTTTGATAGCTTCTACAGTAGATTCTTTTGCTGAACCAGGAAGCACAGCAAAGGATTCTGAATAGACAGCCATCGTAGCCTACAGATAATCTTGAACGCTAACATTGCGAACACGACATCCTCTTTCCTGCAATGGTAGATGCGATCCCTCGCTAGAGCGCAGGCGCAGCTCCTGAATTTACGACATTACATCTTCGCTTCAGTCAGTCCCGTTTCTCCTGATCTAGAGTAGCATTTACATGACAAACGTGATTCTGGTGGGGCCTCTCCCATTTTTGTGGCCATAAAGCTTGCAGGTGCCGTCCGTTTCGAATAGTTATCTAACCAGCGGATTTCAGGCATTTTTTCTGAGAGCTTCAAGATGCGCACCACTGCATTCGTAAGAAAACATTTATGAGTAGGTATACTAACACACGACGCTTTGTACTTTGCTCCCAATCTCTTGGCCCTCTGTAGTCTCTGCAACAGGGAGTCCTCCTGCAACTACGGGCAGTGCAATGCAATACTGCTTCTTCTTCGGTGGCGATGTCTATAAGTACGAGCCCGTTTGCATGGATATAGGCAATACAGATCAGCGAAATGCACTCGTTGAGCTAGGCCTTGGCTGTGACATTGTGGAATTCACGAAAAAAGATCAAGAAGCGGTCGAGCACAACGAACCAGGAATCAAATTGGAAAATTTCTACCGCAACCGCAATGATGATGTGTTGCAGTGCAACTTTTACAGCACGGCCTATGGTCCTAAATGCAAGTTCAACCGAGAAGGCCGCATCCTGGGATGCAAAGATGTCGATGACTTCCCAGACTTCCCAGAGCCTATTCACACTGGAACAAAGTAGACACGCCCAAGCTTAGCGATTGGAACGAATTTACGGAGCGACACGTATTTTTGATTGAATCAAATGCAAAGAGCGTAGCGTAGTTTGGTTTCAGCTTAAGCAGTTGAATAGACAACTAGTATAGAAAACACATGAACCCTTCCATTTCTACTGTCATATGCGATTTTATCTGCGATGTGATGAACCGCGCCATCTCAACCAGCTACTACTACCTCGCAACCCCAACTAGCTCTACAACAGTGTGATCTCCAAACAACTATTACTACCGCGTCACCTCGACCAGGCGCAGCTCGTCATTCATTACATGTCCCTAGAAACATGTTGCCAGTCGAGCCTACCCACTCGCTTTCCCTGTATGTCATCGGCGGTCTATATAAAGACAGCCTCTCGTTCTCTTAGTTCTCCAATTGAAAATTTTACTCTTTCTCTTCTTCTTCTCCTCGATCCAGTTACTCACCTCTTGTTCACCTGTCAATAGAGCAAGCACTACTCTCTGTCTCTGATAATGGCAAGTGGCTAGTGCGGGGTGGATTGGACAGATACACGGAGCGGTAGCGCAGTTCTGTCCAAGTATTAGCATTTCATTAGGGTGTAGTATAGAGAGAAGGTCCTTTGAAATTTCCCACCCTAGGGTCATGTGGACATCCTTCAATCTGCCAAAAATTAGCCGAAGCCCGATAACAATAACGCGTACGCGACTTGGCCCTTTACGTGCGCGTACACCCATTGACATCGCTGCATTCCCTCATCATGTTGCGTACATCTCAAGCAGTCTCTCAAGCAGCAGAGACTACCCCTGATCGTCAGCCATTGGCCTCTGTGCCGTTGAACATTGGCGTCAACGCCAGTGTTACTGCCACCACTCCTGAGGCTGACCAGGTCCGGCGCGATGACTGGCAAAACTTGTCTGTTGGGTGGAAGCTTGGAAGACTGCGCAAAGCTAAGGCTTAGGGTTAGGGTTAGGGTTAGGGTTAGGGTTAGGGTTAGGGTTAGGGTTAGGGTTAGGGTTAGGGTTAGGGTTAGGGTTAGGGT